>CAUYUJ010019634.1:102933-132933 GCA_963575745.1 Prorocentrum cordatum
CGCCAGGGACGCCAAGTCACGCACCGAGCAGCAGCGTGCATACCTGGACAGGGTCAAGAAAAGGCAGCAGGACTCCCAGAAGGATGTCGACAATCTCTCAGAGAAGTTGCGCCTGGCGAAGGCGCGCACGCAGGCCGTGACGGAGGACGTCGCCAAGGCCGAGGAGCTGCTGGCACACTTCGAGTCCCTCGAGCGCCAGGAGCAGCAGGACCGAGACGCCGCGGCAGCAGGCATGGACGTGGACGGCATCTCCCAGAAGGTAGACGGCGCAGCGCCTGGCCCAGCGCACGCATCCAGCAGTCCTCCAGTTGCTCAGCTCGCGGCACTACAGGCTACCAACGCCGACATGTCAGAGCAGCTCACCAAGCTGGCAGCCCAGATGGCAGTGCTGCAGAGCGCGCTGAGCGCCCAACTGGAGCAGCAGCAGGCGAGCGCAGCCTCCTGCACCGCTGGGATCGCGGCACCAGCGCCGCAGACGCCAGCAGCGGCGGTCCATGCACCAGTGACGGCAGGACCTGCACAGAAGGCGACAATGCTGGCAGGGGAGCCCGCCTCATGGCCTGCTCCACCAGGAGCCCAGGCGGCAGCCTCACCAGTGGAGGCAGCGCTCGCAGCAGCAAGCGGAGCAGCAGCCGCTAGCAGCCCAGAACCTGGAGGCAGGGCACCCGCAGGTGCACCGAGCCGCCAGCGCAGAGCCACTCCAGCAGCAGGGCGCACTGCAGGACGCTCGGGCAGCCGCCCAGCAGGTCGCGTTCGACAAGAGCGTCGCCAATGCCAAGCGCCTCGCGGGACCAGTGGAGCTCACCTCCGAAGACGACATGCGCGAATCGGAAGCTGAGTCCCAGAGGGCCGCAGCCGAGCCTGACGCGCCGTCGCAGACTGTCATAGCGACTCGGCCCGAGGAGGTCGATCGCGACCTTTGACGGTCACCACTGCCTGAGACGGAAATGCATGTGCCGTCGCAGGCAGCGGACAGCCTAGAGGATTGTCCAACGCCGCCTTTAGAAGCATCTCCAGAGCAGCAACTGTCGCAGCTAGGCCTCGCCACTAGCCCGATCCCTCCGTTGCTCCCTACTAAGGAGATCATTCTAAGGTGCTGGGCCACGCCCCTGGGAACCGACATACTATCACATGCGCAGTTTTGGCACACTACTACAGTGCAGGGTATGGTTACCTTATCCGAAGCTCCCCAGCCCACTGAGGTCCCCACCAGTATCCAGATCTACACTGACGGAACCGCTGGCGGTTTCAAGGACTGGCAAGGAAACGAATGCCCCCCTGCTTGGGCATTTGTTGCCATAGCATCAGACGGGGAGAGACGGCGGTTGCATGGATATCTCGCTCATCCCTTCTCGTCTGCCGCTCTCCTATACCCCGCTGCGCTACTCTCAGCTGCCGCGGAGTTCGAGGCTGCCATATGGGCTGCCGCTTGGTGCATGCAGTATCCGCACTTGGAGCATACACATGTGACGATACACACCGACAACATGGAGGTGGTACGTGGGGCGTCTTTGGGGGCACTCAGAGGGCAGCTCTTGGGCCTCAAGGGTACCTTGGACGGTCTGGTGCAGGTCCTTACTAGGATCGCCAAAGGGTTCTCTTGGCAACACATTCCAGGACACCAGGGGACACCGTGGAACGAAATGGCGGACACGCTGGCGCGCCTGGCAGCCATGGACATATATACTTCACAGCCCGACACGCAATGGAGAGCGGAGCTGGACCTGCCATGGCATCAGCGCGCCTTGCAGTGGCTTTGGCTAGAGTTTGTCAGCCAAGAGCGGCGCAGTCAGTTTCCTCTTGCGCACGGCGTGCCAGTCTCTGCGCGCCAAGCTCCGAATACCTCTATGACAGACTACGTCCCTGCATCAGAGCAGGCCGCCACACAGGTTGCCAACAGCAAGCAGGCCCTCCTTTCCCCAAGCTTCTGGGTTGCTACGGCCAACGTGCTTACCTTACTTCCCAGCATGTGGAAGGGCCAGCATAACCTCACTGGCCCTGGGCCCGGTAGGCTCATGCAATTGGCTTCCCAATTTGCCTCCCAACAATACCTCCTTGTGGGCGCCCTCGAGACCCGACTCCAAGTACACAAGGCGCAGTCATTAGGAGACTACTACGTCATGCACTCCTCTGCCACACCACAGGGCTCCGACGGGTGCGCACTATGGGTACATACGGGGATGCCATACATGCCGGGACACCATATCACAAGCAACATGTGCCGTGTGTTACATGCCGAGCCTGCACGTCTGATAGTGGGCATCCGTGGTCCAGGCATATGCGTCAACGCTGTTGTCCTACACGCCCCCCACTCCCGCTCCAACTCTCCTACGCAGACACCGGAGGCCAAGGTATCGCAATGGTGGGAGGTCACTACGCAGCTTGTGACAGCCACACGGCTGGGCGCAGAGCATCTCATCACGCTAGCGGATTCAAACGCAGCGCTTGGCAGCGTGACGTCAGCAGCAGTAGGTGAGATAGACAAGGGGGAGGAGAATTTGGCAGGAGAGCATTTCCACAAGTTTCTGTTGGATACGGGCCAGTGGGCCCCCTCTACCTTCCTAAAGTCGCACTCGGGCATCTCGGGCTCTTGGACCGCACCTTCGGGCAAAACCACGGCCAAACGACGGGACTATGTGTGTCTTTCGGACTCAGCGATTGCGCTACAACAGGGCGTTGACGGGGTTGTCGACCTCGCAGTAGCACAAGAGGATCACCAGGCGGTAGGCGCACTACTTCTCCTACCTCCCTCAGGCTGCTTCCAGAGGCGTGCCGGGCCGACTCGCATCCCTCACGACCCCGCTCGCCTTCGCGACCCCGAGGCACAAGCAGTCTTTAGGGACCTGTTGCACGAGTGCCCTCTCCCAGCGTTCTCCATGCATAGCTCGGGCCACACGCAGCTCCTAGATCAGCACGTGCGAAGGTCTGTCAGCGAAGCTTTCCCTGAAAAGCAAACCACGCGTGGCACCAAACCACGACAGTGTTGGATCCAAACGGCCACGCTACAGGAGATAGACAGGCGCACCACTGCACTTCGACAAGCACGACACGCACGACTCGCTTCGGCGCGCGCATCCCGTGCAGCACTCTTCTTCGCTTGGGCGCACCTTGCGCACTACGCACGCACATGCCGGACGTACGACGACCCGCGGTACCTACGATATGCTACCATGCCGCCGATGCCCGACAGTGCGATCACAGCCTGGGAGTGCAGCATCCGCTCGTACAATGCAGTCAGCAGCGAGTTTAGTCATGCCATGGCTAGGTCAGCAGAGTTACAACGACAGGACCCATCCAAAAGACGACGGGCCAAGTGGATGCGCATAGCATTTCTACCCTCTCCGCGTCTTTTCGCCCCGGTGCAGCCAGATCACTACTGGCTCCATGCTTTCCCTACTCCCGACCTCATTGCGTGCATATGGGATACTATACGGGGGATGGAGGGATGTGCGTCGGCAATGCGTGAACTATTCAAGCTACACAACACCTTCATCGTTAAGCAATGCTCCCAGTCCGACGCCCAGGCGCACTATTGGGACCTAGCTACACAGCTTAAGTCGGAGTGGGAGGACAAACAAGCCATGGACAAGGCGTTCGCCACATTACGACGCATGGGCGCGGGGTCCAAGAAGAAACTCCTGGTTCAGGCCCTCCCCATCATCAAGGGGCAAAACGGGATCCCAGCATCTACCCACCAGGAAGCAGCGAATGTATGGCTTGCACATTTTGGAAGGGAGGAGTGCTCTATTGTGATCCCTATACAGCACGCACAGGCCATCATCGACCTCCTCCCTCCCCTCCCTGCTCAGTCTTGCGCCGTCCAAGACGAGGACATCTTCCTGCCAGCGCTAGCTCAGTTTCAGACGGCGTGCAGAGGAGCGCGTCCCAGCGCAGCCAGCATCGACGGCATCACGGGACGCTTGCTAGCGACTTTCGGGCCCGAACTTGCTGAAGTCTACTTTCCCGTCGTCATGAAAGCAGTCGTGAGGCTCGAGGAACCACAACAATGGAAAGGAGGGTCGTATTGGAACATCTGGAAGCGCTCAGGAGACCCGTCTTGGCCTGCCCACTCCAGATCCGTCATGGTCTCCCCGCAGATCGGCAAGAAGTTCCGCTCCCTCATACGCACCCCTCTCGCACGTGCCCATCCCAGCTACGCGGGGGGCCAACAATTTGGAGGCATCTCGGGGCGAGGGGTTGATCTGGCAGGGCTCACCATTCGCACCTTTCAGAACATAGCTGAGCTTTCCAACACCAGCATCATGTATCTATTCATCGATGTGGTGCAGGCATTTTACAAGTCGGTCAGACAGTTGGTCATGTGTTCAGGACATACTATTGGCGACATCGCATGCATATTGAGGACCACGGGTCTCCCACCAGAGGCCATGCAGCGCCTCCTTGCACGGCTCAGTTCGAATGCACCTAGCTTGGAGACAGCTGGAGTCAGCCAACACCTACAGGCTCTGGTAGCCTCTTCCTACCACGGGTCCTGGTTCCACTACCCAGGGGCCTCTGCAGTGGCGGTTTCCTTGCTCGGCACTGTTCCAGGACAACAACTCGGGGGCGTCGTTATCAATTTCGTTATGGCGGAATGCATGGCCCTCACCAAAGAGCAACTCCAGCCTCTCCAACTAGCGCTGCAGGTTCCAACGATGTGTGGAGCATCACTCTCGCAGATGATGGCGCACGAGCCTGCGCCCGCGCAGCAGGCCTTAGAGGTTGCCTTTTTTGACGACGGAGCTTTCGCCGTCATCGGAGACCCCCTCGAGCTGCTACAGCTTGCTCCGCAGGTCGCAGGCACAGTGGCGAGTTCTTTTGCATCCCGAGGACTCACTCTCAATTTCAAGGCAGGAAAGACAGAGGTGTTGTACCAATTCCATGGCAAACATTCCAAATCCGCCCGACTCCAGCTTTGGAAGCACATGCAGGGTACTTTCAGTTGGCACAACGACGTGGTAGGAGATATGCACATGCGCGCAGTACGTCAATACCCCCATCTTGGGTCTATCTTGGACGAAAAGTGTGCGCTGGGCCCCGAGGTTGCCAAACGTATTGCTGGGGTGGCACGGTCCTCCAGAGCACTCGTACGCAAAGTCTTTCGGGCCCTACCTCACGACGAAGACGCCGGTGCAGTGAAGATGAGGTTCATTGACTCACTTATTACCTCCTCCATGTTGTTTAACTCGGGGACTTGGTGCAACATCGAAACTGGAGCCTATGCTAAGCTACGCCATGCACTACTGCGCAAGTACCGTGCTGCCAGTGGACTGTTCAGCTATGACGACACTGCTAGTACCGACGCCGTTGTTCTGGCTACAGTCACTCGCTGCGATCTTAATGTGCAGTTGAGAGTACATGGGCTCAGACTTCTGGGTAGAGTTATCCATCATGGGTCCGACATCCTCCGAGGGCTGCTCGCGATGGCCTATCGGGCCGCTCAGGACAACCTCGGGACGACCAAAACCTCCTGGCTTCACCACGTTTTGGAGGACCTAGCTTGGATGCGCAAGGTATGCAAACAACTACACGACTACCCAGACCCTGTGGTGGATTTTGGTGCTTGGGAGAAGCTCGTTTTTCGCTCGGCTCGTGCCTGGAAGAGCCTCCTGCGCGAGGCACTGGCCAACGCTGCGCACGCAGAAGCACAGTCAGCTCTAGCGGACAAAGCAGAAAAAGACTTCTCTGCCATCACGATGCCTTGCGGCTTCCCGCTACCCATCACCCACCCCCACCACCCGCTGAGGCAGAACGACGGGATGATCACGCAGCTTGAATGCCCCTGGTGTCAGATTCATTTCCCGAGACCCAAGGCGCCGCGCCAGCACATCGTCCGCATGCACTTCAGTCTTGTTTCGCAGATCGAGCGCTTCCTCGGTGAGGGTACACAATGCATGGCGTGTGCTACAGATTTCGCATCGCGTCGGCAGGTGCGAGACCATCTAGCATTCGACTCTGCCAGGTGCGCACTCTCCTACGGGTGCAGAGGGGCCACTCTTACAGCGTCACAAGCTCAGCAAGCAGCGCAGCACGACAGGCAACTCTGTGAAGCCCGCCGTAAGGCGGGCCTAGGGCGATGGAGGTCAGCATACCCAGCGACGGTAGGCATCAATGGGATGATCTGGGAAGCCACTTGGGTTTTCTCGCACTTAACGGAGGAGGAGGCCAGGAAGGTTCTCAGAGAAGCCCGGTATGAGTACCCTCAGGAGGCCCTACCAGCTCTCCAACAAGCTTGGCAGGACGCCCCACCTCCCCACCCTGACGGCTCCGACCCCAACCCTATTCATTATGAAGACCGATGCTACATCTTCCGTCCCAACGACTTTACGGGCCTCGCCGTCACTCCGCTCCCATACCGTATTACGCGTGCGGAGGTCTTTATCCTTAATCTATTTTGTGGAAGGCGACGACACGGCGACATGCAATATCACATCGATGCCATGACACAAGGGGTGGAGCTTACTATCACAGTGCTTTCCCTGGATATTGCTATACACCATATGCTTGGGGACCTTACGCGTGCCTCCACCATCGCCGAGTGGACGGAGCACATCCGAAGCCACCGCGTATGGGTCACAGGCGGAGGACCGCCATGTGAGACCTGGAGCGCAGCTCGCTGGAACCCTGACGGGCCCCCACCCCTACGCACTCACAGCCACATGTGGGGAGTGCCGTGGTGCACACAGGCGCAGCGTGAACAACTCAGAGTAGGCAACATGTTACTCTTCACCATAGCACAGCTCTTGGCCGAGCACGTACGTGCAGGCACTAGCGGCTGGATGGAGCACCCACCGCCAACGCCTTGGAGACCCGAGGCGCCCTCAAGCTTTCACTGGATGCCCCTCCGAGCGCTGGAAAGCTGCCCCCTGGTCAGCACCATCCAGTTCGACCAGTGCACCCACAGAACAGAGGACCCACGACTACACGGCAAAGCTGCGACCAGGATCCTTGCGCTCCGACTACCGACCATGTATGGCCTCCTGAAGGCCAACAACAACGGCAGGTGCAATCACGGCCCCAACGCCCATGCAGTACTGCAGGGCAAACACGAGGACGGGACATTCAAAACGAGCAGCAAAAAGACGTACCCACCATCAATGTGCAAGGCCATAGCACAGGCCATGCACGATAGCATCATGGACGCATATCACAATGGAATGGACGAGCCGGCCGACATGCTACCACAGTCCACGCAGGAACACAACGACTCCCGCATCCGACAATTCTTTGTACCGTGGTCCGACGAGGAGTGCTTCTGGGAGGCCCCAGACTACGCCGGCAAGAAGGGTACAAAACACAGAGTGAACCCTGAAGCTTGGCGTTGGGCTCCACCCAGGGAGCCCAGCGAAGCCTCCACCTCCTCCCCTCCCTCCGGCGCTTCCGCTGCCCCCCCCGAGCCTCTGGAGCTTTTCCCGCCCGGGGCCCCCGAGGACCACCCGTCTCAGGCTGCCGAGGACATCGAGGCGGCCGAAGCCGCCACGGACGTGAGGAGCCGGCCAGAGGCAGCCGCCAGCTCAGACGCCCTAGCTGCCCCTCCTCCGCCCCCCCCCCAGCTCACTACAGAGCAGTTGGAGAGAATTCGTCGCAACAGAGAGGCCGCCAGGGAGATCAAGCGCAGACGGCGCGCTCCCTGGAACTTCTCAGCCATCTTGTGGCCAGAGTAGCCTCCCACTCTGGGGACCCATTTGTGGCCCCAGAGCCTATGCAAAGTCATAGCACGCCCACACGCGTCGAGACACACAGAGCACGACCCAGCGTCCCAGCCTGCGTCTTACCTACCTACCCTCCTCCCTCTCCCTCCTCGCTTCCCTCCCTCCCTCCTCGCTCTCCCTCCCTCCTCCCTCCTCCACCCTCCTCGCTCCTCCTCCGCCCTCCTCGCTCTCCCTCCCTCCCTCCCTCCCCCCCTCGCTCGCTCCTCTCCCCTCCTGCTGCTGCTGCTCCTCACTTTTCCTCCCAGCACCTCCTCGTCTCCTCGCTTCCCGGCTCCCTCTTCCTGGTTGACGTTGGCCGCACATGAGCATCTTGGCTGGTGCGTTCTTCTTCCCTTTTCCTCCTCCTCCTGCTCCTCCTGGCAGCCTCCGAGCGAGGTCCGGAGAGGGACGGGAGGAGGCGCCAACCCTTACGCCCAGGCTCGCCCAGACTTCGGATCTGTCGCACTGTGCTTGGTTTCCGGTTATCGAAGATACATCGAGAATGCACCCTGAAGTATGCGAAACAGTAGGGCGGATACTGCTGCCTCGCAAAAGTAGGGCGGACCTTTCAGCAAAAGGTATGGCGGCAGCGGCGACGGCAGAGCAGGGCGGACATCGTCATCCAAGGAGCTTGAAACGCATGTCGCTGATTCGGTCTTCGCGGTACAGCGCTGCATATTGCAGCATCGACCTTCATCCCTCTCGACTGGGGTTGCGGATCTGTTTCGCGACCTCTTTTCATTTGAATCGGTATGCGAACTCCACGCGCGCGAGCTGCAGGGCAAACACCGAAGCATGTTCATGCTTTGGCGAGGAACAATTCAAATGGAGGAAACAACGAGCTTGGAAGGTAGGGCGGACGTTTCCGCCCTACTTTCGAGATCGATGAAAACGTCGCAGGCCTAGAGGTTGGCACCAACACCCACATCGGCGGAGCGCCTCCACCGAGGGAAGAAGATCCCGATCTCGGTGATGGTGGTAATATTCTGACTTCCAAGGTGACCGAAACATTGCCACCAGCACCGACATCTGGGATCATCATCCCTCTGTGGAGGCAACCCCCTGCGTTGGTGTTGGTGCCCATTTCCAGGCCTCCCAAGACGGCTGATCCGAAGTCGGGGCAGGATGGCACAGCCCTCTGGGCGGCGGCGCCGCGTCGAGACGGCTGCCCGGGGCGGGCTGCACAGGCGGCTGCCTCTGGGCGAACTTGGGGGGGCAGAGGGGGAAGGGGGGAGTAGAGTTAAGTCGGGCCTGTCCCTCTACAGGAAGAATCTGCAAAAATAGTGCTTTGAGCATTGTTGGGTTAATTTTTGAGTATGTTTCGAATCTTTATATTTCCGTCCAAAATCCGCCTGTAGGGGGACATGCCCGACCTAAGTGGGAGGAGGAGGAGGAGGAGGAGGAGGAGGAGGCGGAGGGATGAGGAGGAGGAGGAGGAGAGGAGGAGGAGGAGGAGGAGGACCAGTGTAAACCCAAGACCCATCAACGATGTTGGAAGAAACCCTCCCCCCCCAAGCTGAGGGAAGTGCCCCGTTGGGAGACCCCCAACGGAGCCCACGAGCCCAGACCTCCTCGCGCTGTGAAAAAATCACGACGGGAGGTTTTTCGCTATTTTCGGCCTCTCGGGGCCCTTCCCGGGCCTCGGGACCATCAACAAAACGATTCAGAACGAAAAGCCGGCCCCGGGGAATGGGCCGGGACCTCTGGGGGTCGCGTCCTGACAAAATCATGACGTCGTCATGATTTTTTTCAGTGCGTCGACCCCCAGAGGTCTCGACCCCTTCCCCAGGACCGGACTCTCATCCTGAGTCGTTCTTTGACGGTCCCGAGGCCCGGTGAGGGCCCCCGGAGGCCGAAAATAGCGAAAACCCTCCCGTCGTGACCTCTGGGGGTCGCGCCCTGACAAAATCATGACGTCGGGGGTCTGGGGAGGCGAGCGCCCACGGGCGGATACTGGCCGGATCAAGGCCTCCGAGATGGGGTCCGAGTAGATGGGGTCGAAGGATCGCGCCGCATCGCCGATGCATCGGCGAAACGGCTCGATGTGGAGCCCGTGCTTCCCCACGCCGATGCATCGCCGATGCATCGCCGACACATCGGCGATGCATCGCCGAGGCATCGCCGATGCGTCGCCGATGCATTGGCGATGCGGCGCGATCCTTCGACCCCATCTACCCAGACCCCCGACGTCATGATTTTTCATGACGCGACCCCCAGAGGTCCCGACCCCTTCCCCGGGACCGGTTTTTCGTCCTGAGTCGTTTTTTGACGCTCCCGAGGCCCGGCGAGGGCCCCCAGAGGCCGAAAATAGCGAAAAACCTCCCGTCGTGATTTTTTCACGACGCGAGGAGGTCTGGGTACTCGGACCCCATTGAGGAGGCCTCTGCCGGATCTCCGGCAGGACCCCCCCCCCCCGCAAGCCGCGGGCGCCCCCGGGGCACCCACGGCGGGCGCCCCGCGGGCGGGCGCCGGCGCCAGAAAGCCCCGACGTGCCCGGCCAGTGCCCGAGGGAGCAGACCCAGACATGATCGCGTCGTTAACAAAGATCAGGACGGGAAGTTTTGGGCCATCGTCGGCCTCGTGGGGCCCTCGCGGGGCCTCGGGATCGCGTCGTAAAAAGATCAGGACGGGAGGTTTTGGGCCATCTTCGGCCTCGTGGGGCCCTCGCGGGGCCTCGGGATCGCGTCGTTCAAAAAGATCAGGACGGGAAGTTTTGGGCCATCTTCGGCCTCGTGGGGCCCTCGCGGGGCCTCGGGATCGCGTCGTTAAAAAAGATCAGGATGGTAAGTTTTGGGCCATTTTCGGCCTCGGGGGGCCTTCGCGGGGCCTCGGGACCGTCAAAGAACGACTCAGGACGAAAAACCAGTCCCTGGGAACGGGTCGGGACTTCCAGGGACCCCGTCCTGAAAAGATCAGGACGTCGCATGTCTGGGGAGGTCATTACGGTCAGGAGGGGGAGAGCCACAAACAGACGCCATTCATCGTCAGCCCCTGGAAGTTGTAGGAGAGTGTGGGAAGTGGGGGGAAGACGAGAACCCAGAGATCCGATGTCGTGATTTTTTCAATGCGCGGTCCCCCGAAGCCTCGATCCATTCCCCAGGACCGGTTTTTCATCCTGAGTCGTTTTTTGACGGTCCCGAGGCCCGGCGAGGGCCCCTAGGGGCCGAAATGTGCGGAAAACCTCCGTCGTGATTTTTTTCAAGACGTTGGATCTCTGGGAATCTGGAAAATAGGAGGAAAGATGGGGAATCCTGGGATCTGTGTCAATGTATTTGTGTGTCCCAGGGCCCCTTTCATGAGCACCCCGCAGGCGACGGCCCGAGGGCTCCTCACGATCACGGGGCGGCGCAGCGAGTGCGTTCCGAGGCCGTTGGTCACCCCTGGGGCTGTCGCTGCAGACATCCTCAGCGCCTGGAGGAGGAGGAGGAGGAGGAGGAGGAGGAGGAGGAGGAGGAGGAGGAGGCCCACGCCGACCAGCTTCTCGGGGCGGATCCAGCCGCGGCGACGAGGGGCCCCGGCTTCAGGGCGGCACGGGGCGGACGCAGAGCGCGGGGGCGGGGCCGCCGCTGTCTCCACCGGGCCCTTGCGAATTCAACGTATCTTCAAGAGCGGGGCCCTCGCTTGAGACACCCTCCAGAGAACAAGATGATGTCAGAGGTCTGATGCGAGCCGTTTGATCTAACTTGCGGCTTTCGCGGCAGACGTCGTCAGCACGTTGAGATGCCCGGCGAGCTCGCGAACTCGTGGCGCCCACGATGAGACCCTTGTGTATATAAACAAGGGCGTCCTCGAGGGCACGAAGTTATGCTTCGCGGTGCGGCTCCGATTCCTCCTCCTCCTCTCCTCCCGTGGGGGGCGGCACGAGAGCGCGAAGTTATTCGCGCTTCGCGCAGCACGAGAGCGCAACGTTAGGCGGCCGTGATAAATCACAAGTGTGTCCATCTGTTTTTTGGGGTAGTTCTCTCGGAGGCCCTCCCAAGACGTTCCATGAGGCCCCACGGCATGCGTCGGCGACAAGTCGGACAGGCCGCCCCTGGCCCTTGGCGGGGGCCCTCGCCCCGACGTAGGAAGTAAGGAATCATGACGAGGAGGAGGGACATCGAGACAACGATGATGATGATGATGATGATGATGATGATGATGATGATGATGATGATGATGATGATGATGATGATGATGGCGATGATGATGCTGATGCTGATGCTGATGCTGATGCTGATGCTGATGCTGATGCTGATGCTGATGCTGATGCTGATTATGATGATGCTGCTGATGATGATCATCATCATTGTGACGGTGACGGTGACGATGACGATTACGATGATAATGACGATAGTAGTGATGACGATGGTGCTGCTGATGATGCTGCTGATGATGTTGATGCTGATGTGGATGTTGATGTTGTTGATGCTGATGCTGACGATGATGGGGCTGATGATGATGATGATGATGATGATGATGATGGTGATTATGACCGTGGTGATGGTGATGATGATGTTGATGATGATTATGATGATGACGACGACGACGATGATGATGATGATGATGTTGCTGCTGCTGATGATTATGGATGCTGCTGCTGATGATGATGATGATGATGATGATGATGAGGATGATGATGATGATGGAGTGGAGGAGGAGCAGGAAGAGGAGGAGGAGTAGGAGGTCACGGAGTAAGGACAAAGAGGAGGATGAGGAGAAGGATGAAGACGAGGACGAGGTGATGAATAAAGGCGAGGAGTAGCAGGAGGAGGAGGAGGAGAAGACGACTAAGAGAAGGACGCGTGAGGAGGATGAGGAGGAGAAGGAGGGTAAGGGCGTAGGACGAGAGAGATGCCAATGACACATCTTCTGGACGTGAGAGGAAAAGTGCAGATAATTTTGATGGATGAGGAGGAGGAGGAGGAGGAGGAGGAGGAGGAGGAGGGAGTATGGCAAGAGAACGGATGAGGATGAGGAGGAGGATGACGAGGAAGAACGATGAGTCAATGCTGATGCTGATGATGATGATGTTGATGCTGTTGACAGCCATGATTATGATGACGATGCTGATGCTGCTGCTGCTGATGATGAGGATGATGCTGATGATGATGATGGCGATGATGATGCTGTGGCTGATGATGTCGCTGATTTCGATGATGAGGATGATGATGTGGTTGATGATGATGCTGCTGTTGATGTTGACGTTGCTGCTGTTGATGTTGGCGTTGCTGTTGTTGATGACGATGCTGCTGCTGATGATGCCGCTGATGATGATTGCGACGACGACGATGATAGTGACGATGCTGATGTTGATGCTGATGATGATGGTAATGATGATAAGGATGCTGATGATGGTGCTGGACCTGGTGCGAATGATTACTTATATACTACTGATGATGTGGATGTTGCTGATGATGGTGCTGATGGTAATGATGATGAGATGCTGATGATGGTGCTGCTGGTGCTGATGATGATGAGATTGATGATGATGATGCTGATACAGATGATGATGTCGATACTGATGCTGATGATGATTATGGTGATGTTGATGATGGTGACGATGATGCTGATGATGATGCTGATGATGCTGACGTGGATGATGCTGATGATGCTGCTGTTGATGGTGACGTTGCTGTTGTTGATGTTGGCGTTGCTGTTGTTGATTACGCTGCTGCTGATGATGCTGCTGATGATGATTGTGACGACGACGATGATAGTGACGATGCTGATGATGATGCTGCTGATGATGGTGATGATGATAAGGATGCTGATGATGGTGCGGGACCTGGTGCGAATGATTACTTATATACTACTGATGATGTGGATGTTGCTGATGATGGTGCTGATGGTAATGATGATGAGATATTGATGACGGTGCTGCTGGTGCTGATGATGATGAGATTGATGATGATGCTGATACTGATGATGATGTCGATACTGATGCTGATGATGATTATGGTGATGTTGATGATGGTGACGATGATGCTGATGATGATGCTGATGATGCTGACGTGGATGATGCTGATGATGCTGCTGTTGATGTTGACGTTGCTGTTGTTGATGTTGGCGTTGCTGTTGTTGATGACGATGCTGCTGCTGATGCTGCTGCTGATGATGATTGTGACGACGACGATGATAGTGACGATGCTGATGATGATGCTGCTGATGATGGTGATGATGATAAGGATGCTGATGATGGTGCGGGACCTGGTGCGAATGATTACTTATATACTACTGATGATGTGGATGTTGCTGATGATGGTGCTGATGGTAATGATGATGAGATGCTGATGATGGTGCTGCTGGTGCTGATGATGATGATGATGATGATATTGGTGATGATGATGATGATGCTGATACTGATGATGATGTCGATACTGATGCTGATGATGATTATGGTGATGTTGATGATGGTGACGATGATGCTGATGATGATGCTGATGATGCTGACGTGGATGATGCTGATGGGGAGGAGGATGCGGAGCGTGAGGATGCGGACCAGTATGAAGACGCCAAGCACGACAATCAACCTTGCGCATAGGGGGAATACCGAGATATGATGCGGGCGAGATGCGAAAGAGGGGGCGCGACGAGGAGGGATGGTAATGACGATACGGATGATGATGCTGATAGTGGTGGTCGTGATGGTGATGGTTGATGATGATGGTAATGACGATGCTTATGCTGCTGCTCCTGACGATGATGACGGTGATGATGAGGACTGTGATGATGATGCTGAGGATGTTGTTGATGATGATGATGATGATGTCGCTGATCTTGATGATGCTGCTGATGATGATGCTACTGATGATGTTGATGATGACGATGCTGATGCTGATGATGATGATGATGGTGGTGGAGGTGATGATGATGGTGGTGAAGCTGCTGCTGCTGCTGATGACGATGATGCTAATGCTGACGATGATGACGATGACGACGACGAAGACGATGATGATGATGATGATGATGATGATGATGATGATGATGCTGAGTATTATTCTTATTATGATGATGCTGATGTTGATGATGTTGATGATGTTGATAGTGGTAGTGATAGTGATAGTGAGGTGGGGAGGAGGAGACAGGAGGAGGAGCAGGAGCAGAAGGAGGAGGAGGAGGAGGAGGAAAAGGAGGAGGGAGGAGTCGAGGAGGAGCCGCGACGGAGCACCCCGCCCCTCTGTCCCCCCAAGGAGCAGGGCGCCGTCAGCCTCGACGAGCTCGCCGAGTGCTCCCAGGAGCACGCTCTCGCCGCCGCCGTCGCGCGTCGCCACTCCAGCTCGTCGTCGTCGCCGCCACTCCGGCTTGTCGCCGTCGCCCCTCGTCGCCGTCGACCGCCGCTGCCGTGGTCATCCGTCGCATGTCGTTGGTCTTCGGCCGTCGTTTTCGTCGTCGTGGTCGTCGTCGTTTTCGTCGTCGTCGTCGTCTTCGTCGTCGTCGTCCGTCGTCGAAGCCGCCGTGGCCATGGCCGCCGCCTCCGTGGTCGTCCGTCATATGTCGGTAGTCTTCGGCCGTCGTCGTCGTCGTCGTCGTCGTCGTCGTCGTCGTCGTCGTCGCCCGTCTCGGCCGTCGCAGTCGCCGCCGTCGTCGGTCAAGCGGTCTGTCGGTGAGTCGGCGGGTCGGTCGCTGTCTTGGGCCGTCGTGTTATGCCGTCGTCGTCGTCGTCGTCGTCGACGCGGGCGACTTCGCTGAGGTGGCGAACTTCGGCCGGAGCGGGCCGCTGCGGGCGCGCGAGACGGGCGCGCGCGCCGGATACGTCGCCGCCGCGGTGGCCGCGGCAATGCTTCGGCCAGGGGTCGTCGCCGTCGTCGTCATCGCCGCCGCCGCCTCCGCCGCCGCCGCCGCCTTCGTCGGCGTTGTCGGCGGTGGCGTCGTCGTCGTCGTCGTCGGCGTCGTCCTCCGTTCGCACGTGCGAGCGCCGCTGCCCAGGAGCTCGCCGCCGACCTCGGGCTCGGCGCCGCGGAGGGCGCGCGGCTGGCCTCCGAGGGGGTCCCGCCCCGCCGACGCCCCCGACCGCCATGACGACGAGCGGCGAGCGAGTGACGACAACGACGGCGACGAGCGACGAGCGACGACGACGACGACGGCGACGACGACGACGACCACGACGACGACCACGACCACGACCACGACGGCGACGACGACGTCAACGACGACTGCAACGACGATCTCGACGAGCGACGAGCGACGAGCGATGACAACGGCGGCGGTGGCGGCCATGGCAGCGGCTTTGACGACGGACGACGACGACGACGACGAAGACGGCGGCGGTGGCGGCGACGACGTCGACGGCGACGGCGACGGCGACGGCCACGGCCACGGCCACGGCCACGGAAACGGCGACGATTGACGACGACGACGACGACGACGACCACTGCCGCAGCCGCCGCGGCAGCCGCGCAGCGTGCGCGCCGGCCGCGCCAGGCCGCCGCGGCGGCGGCGGCCTCGCGGTCGAGGGAGCCGCCGGCGGCGGCCGCCGAGGCGGCCGCGAGGGAGGTGCGTGCCCCGCCGCCGCGCCGGAGCCCGCGCGCGCGTGGTTCGGCTGCGACGATGATGGTGACGATGGTGGTGATGGCGATGGTGATGATGGTGGTGATGATGGTGGTGGTGATGATGGGGATGTTGATGCTGATGGTGATGACGGTGGTGATGATGATGCTGGTGATGATGGTGATGATGATGGTGGTGGTGATGATTGTGGTGATGGTGATGATGATGGTGATGATGGTTATTGTGATGGTGATGGTGATGACGATGACGATGACGATGGTGATGATGTTGTTGATGATGATGACTGTGATGATGATGGTGTTGATGCTGATGCTGATCATGATGATGAGTGTGATCATGATGTTGGTGTTGATGATGATGCTGACAATGATGATAGTGGTCGTGGTGGTGTCGATAGTGATGACTATGATGACCATGACAATCATCACGGTGATTTTGTCGGCGATGGCGATGGCGATGGTGATGACGGTGTCGATTACGGCGATGACGATTTCGTTGTTTGAATATGTTGGTGATGGTGATGATGATGGCTGGGGTGATGATGATGGTGACGATAATGATGACGATGCGGATGATGGTGATGGTGATGATGGTGATGGTGATGATGATGATGATGATGATGATGATGAGTACGAGGATGTTGATGATGACGATGATGATCATTCTGATGGAGATGGGTGTGGATATGGTGACGATTATTGCGATGATGATCATGACGATGATGATGATTAGCATTCCGATGCTGATGATGAGAAGGATGATGATGATGATGATGATGATGATGATGATGATGATGGTGATGATGGTGACGACGACGTCACCAACGACGATGATGATGGCGATTATGATGGTTCTGATGAGGACGACGAGGAAGAGGATGAAGAGTAGGAGAGGAAGACAATGTTGAGGAGGAGTATGACGCTGACAGAGGTGGTGGTTGTGGCGGCTGTGGTGCTGGTGGTGGTGGTTGTGATGATGATGGTGGTGACGATGATGACGACCATGACGATGCTGGGTAAGAGTATGATTCGGATGATGACGATGGTCATTATATTGATGCCGATGGTGATTATGATGATGAGGACGATGGCAATGTCGACCATGACGATGACGATGATGATAGTAATGATGCCGGTGACGACGATTACGACGACGATGATGGTGATGATGATGATGATGGTGATGATGATGATGATGATGATGGTGATGGTGATGGTGATGGTGATGGTTATGGTGATGGTGATGGTGATGATGCCGATGATGAGGACCACGGTGTTGATGACGATGATGATGACGTTGATGCTTGCGATGATGTTGACGCTTATGATGGCGATGATGATGTTGATGGTGAAGACGACGATACTGGTGATGACGATGATGATTGCGTTGGTGATGATGATGATGATGAGGAGGAGGAGGAGGAGGAGGAGTGGTGGTAAAGGGTGTGATGACAACGACCATGATGACGATAATGCTGACTATGATGACTATGGCGGGGATGGTGATGATGACGTTGATGATGATGACGATGATGCTTTTGACAATGATAACTGCGATCGAGGTGATTATGCAGAAGAAGATGGTGATGATGATGATGCTGCTGAAGAGTATGATGAGGAGGAGGAGGAGGACATGATGATGATGATGATGATGATGATGATGATGATGATGATGATGATGATGATGATGATTAAGATGCCGACAACTATGATAGTCTGGAAATATGAAGACTGATAATAATGCCGATGGTGGTTGTGGAGGTGGTGGTGGTGGTGCCTGTGGTGTTGACGGCGATAATGAGGGTGAGGAGGAGGAAGCTAATGATGATGAGGATGAGTGTAATGATAATGATCATGATGCTGCTGCTGATGATGCTGCTGATGATAGTGATAATGATGGTGATCATGGTACGGATGTTGACGTCGATGCCGAAGTCGACGATGATGAGTATGATCCTGCTATTGATGACCATGAGGATGATAGTGGTGCTGATGGTGATGAGGAGGACGAGGAGGAAGATGACGCTGGTGCTTGTGGTGGCGGTGGCGTTGGTGGTTCTGGCGTCGGTGATGGCGATGATGACGAGGATGATGATGAGTATGATGATGGGCATGATGCTGGTGGTGATGCTGATGCTATGGATAGTGATTCTGATGATGATGATGATGTCTTTGTGATGATGATGACTTTGTGATGATGAGGAGGGGGAGCAGGAGCATAACGGTGGTTGTGGTGGCGGTGACGTTGGTGGTGCTGGCGTCGGTGATGGCGATGATGACGAGGATGATGATGAGTATGATGATGAGCATGATGCTGGTGGTGATGCTGATGCTATGGATAGTGATTCTTCTGATGATGATGACTTTGTGATGATGATGACTTTGCGATGCTGAGAAGGAGGAGCAGGAGATAACGGTGGTGGCTGTGGTGGCGGTGACGTTGTTGGTGCTGGCGTCGGTGATGGCGATGATGACGAGGATGATGATGAGTATGATGATGAGCATGATGCTGGTTGTGATGCTGATGCTTTGGATAGTGATTATGATGATGACGACTTGGTGATGATGATGACATTGTGATGATGATGAGGAGGAGGAAGAAGAGGAGGAACAGCAGCAACGGATGCAATTGCGAACGCGGCGGCATCAGGGCCCTTTCACGAGTGGGAAGTCCGGCACCTGCAGGGAGCGTGACAGCGGCAGCCCGGGAGCAATATTGCCTCGTCCTCCTCCTCCTCCTCCTTCTCCTCCTCCTGAAACGCCTCCTGACTTCCCCCCGCCTCCCTCGCCCCTTATCCTTCCTCCTCCTCCTCCTCGACTCTTAGTGATAGGTCGTTTCCTGCTTCCTTCTCCATTGCCGTTTTAGCTTAAGATGTTCATTGCCATTGGCAGAGCACGGAGACCCTCGGCCCAGGGACAACATCGGACTGCAGCTTTCCGTTCCGCGCGCCCGCGTGGTTGGTTGAGTTTCATATCCACCGCCGCCGCATTCGCTTGCGGCTGGTATTCATATGATGCGCGTTCGTTCGTGTTTGCCGCGGGTCTCATACCAGCAAGACGGGGTCACTTGGAGGAGATGACTCGGCCGCCCGACAAGACCCTGGGAACCAACAGCAAGATCACCGCGCGCGCCCGCCGCGGCAACGAGCGGAAAGCCCAGGGCCCCGCGCGTTCGCGCACCGCCTGCCGCGCCTCCCACGACGCCCCCCTCGGCTTGCAGCGGCGCCAGCGAGCCAGGCGCGAGGTGCGTCGCGTCGAGTTTTGGAAACCTTTCTCGAAGCGCCTGGCGCTCGCAGGCATCAGAGTGAGCGCAGGATCTCCGTCCAGCGCCGTCGCTGCCCCGCCGCGATGCACCGGGCCATCGCGCGTCACTGGGCGGCTGCTTTTGCCGAGAAGCGAGTCGACCCCAACTGCTTGAGCGAGCGCTTGTGCCCGGCCCCCCCCCCGCGCGCGCGCGCGCGCTGACCTGGGCCCCTCCGACGCCGGGTCGCTCGCGCTAGCGGCGCGCCTCGCGGGGGGGCTCTGCTCGGGGCCCCGACGGCCTTCAACGCCGCGCCCGGTTGCGCGCGCCCCGCAGCTTCGACGTCCTCGCCGAGCTCGACGCCGATGTCTCCTTCGGCGACAGCGCCCCGCGCGATCTCAACCACTCCTCGATGGAGATGCTCCCCGCGGGACGCGGGCCCCTCTGCAGTGCGGAGTGCATGCGCGCCCCCGACTGCCCTCGCGAGGGCGCCGGCCTCGGCTGCCAGTCGCCAGCTCCATCAACTCGCCGCCCGGACCGCGCCCGAGCAGCAGCGCTTCGTCGACGGCCGCCAGTCCCTGACCGATGTAATTATGGCGGCGACGCCGATGCTCGTCGACGCCGTCTGTCCCCCGTCCCCCGCGGCAAGCGCCGATGTTCCCTGCTTTGTTCTCGCGGACACCGCCGCGGCTTTCCCCGGCGCGGGTCGCTGGCGGATTTCGGGGGTCCTCGAGCGCACGGGCGTCCGCGACAGCATCGATGGAGCTGGCGAAGGCGCGCTGCCGCTGGCTCGTCGCCCGCCCGGGCTCGGGCGGAGCGCGCCGCCCTGCGCCGGTCGCGGCATCGGGCGTCGCGCAGGGCCGCCGCAGAGCGACGCCTCCTGGGCGCTCGTCTCGACGCTTTCACCGTCGCCGCCGGCCGCGTGCTTCGGCCAGGCCCCTCGGCGCGCGCGCCGACGACCTCGGCGCCGTCCTCGCCGGGCTCCGCGACGTCTCGAGCGCGCCGCGCGCCTCCCACCTGGCCGCCGCGGGGCTGCTCGCGGGCCTTGGCTTGCCTGCCGGGCGGCGCGTCGTGGCCCCGACCGGGGCCCTCCCCGCGCGGGGGCCTCGCCGCCGAGGTGCGCCAGGCCCTGGCAGCCGCCGGCCAGCCGTGGAAGGACTCCATCGGCCCTGGCGTCGCGCTGGCCGGCTCATGACATGGCCCGTCCGTGAAGCGGCGGGGCGGCGTCGGGAAAGCTGGCCATCTCGCGCGCCCCGCTGCGGAGGCGCGCCAGTCAGTGCAGCGTCGCTTCCGCCGCCGGCCTCGGATGCGTCGGCCAACGCTTTGAGCCCCCCGACAGCGTTCTGCAGAAGGAGCTCCAGGCCTTCTGCATGCTGCTGCGCGCCGCTCCTCCCAGCGCCGCGAAATCCGGCATGCTCGCAATGGCTCTTTGGGCCAAGATCGAGATCCCGAACGGCATTCCAAGGCGCCTGGAAGCAACGGCGCGGAGCACAGCGGTAAGCAGTGTAACAGAGCGGAGGACAGCACTACTCAGGCCATGGGACACCGCCAACGCCGAGCCTCCCATCGCCACCGCGCAGCAAGGCCCGCGGTGCAACGGTTGCTGGGGGGTCGACGCTGCGACCGCGCAGCTTCTTGAGGGCGTCTCCGACTCCGCCGACTCCGCCGCGGGCAAGGGCCAGAACTGTCTTCGGCTCGCTCGAACAGCAGGACCTCGCCCGCGAGCTCGCGCTGCCAGGATGGCCATCCGCGAGCAAGCCGATCGCGCGGGACTCCGCGCCGCCGCCCACCGCCATGGTGCCGAACCTCGTCCTCTCGCCCTGCCGCCGCTCCCCAGAGAGCGCGCCTCGCTGCGCTCCGCGAGGAGCTCGCCACCGACGCGAGGGCCGACGCCGTCGAGCGTCGGCCGACGGCCCGCGCGCCGTCGCTGAACGAAATAGGGAACCGAAAAGTGGCAGAAGCATAAAAACTCGGAGGTCCGCGCGGATTTCTCGGATCGGCGCTGGACCCCCTTCCCTGGAGCACGGAGCGCGCCAGGGGCGGCGCCGGAGGCGCTGCCGGGGGGCCCCAGCGCCGATCCGAGGAATCCGCGCGGACCTCCGAGTTTTTATGTTCATGCCACTTTTCGTTCCCCTACTAAAAAGGGCAAGGACGCCTTCGGGCGCGCTCGAGGGCCCCGGCTGCACAGTGGCCGCCCGACATCTGCCTCGACGGCCGCCAGGTCAACCTCGAGGCTGCCTGGGCGCCCTGGTGCACGGCGCACTTCTGCGGCATAATTGGGCCGCGGAGGCGTCCAGCGCGCGAGCGTGGCCTGCCTCCGACGCGGGCGGATCGCCACCGAGACGCCCCGCCGAGGCTGGGAGAACGCCGCCATCGGTCGCGCGCTCCTCCTCCTCCTCCTCCTCCTCCTCCTCCTCCTCCTCCTCCTCCTCCTCCTCCTCCTCCTCCTCCTCCTCCCCTTTCCCAATCCCCCCCTTTCGCCCGGCCCCTCCCGCGCCCTGCTCGTCGCAGGGCGGCGGCGGCGGGTGCGGGGCCCGCGGGGGCGGCCGCCAGCGAGCGCCCGGTGCTGCATGAGTAAGGAGGCGCGTCAACAAGCATCGCTGCGTTCGGAAGGTGCCGCTGTCCATCGCGCCCGCCGCCGCTGGGTCAGCTCAGACGTCTTCGACGCACTGCCCGAGGAGATCACCGACGACCCCAACCAGGACATCGAGAACGCATGCCCGACCGACGACTTCGACGAGCCCTACCGACATTCTGCAGCTCGACCGTGTTCCACAATACCTTCATGCACGATGGAAGCGGCTCCGCGTGCATCTGGCCCCGCTACCTCCCGCTCGGCTGGGGTCAGCCACGAAGACGCGGACAGGCGCGCGAACGACGCGGTACACAGTGCGCGCCCTGCACGAGAAGCGCCGCTGTCACTTCGGCTGCAGCGCGGGCGACGGCAGCGGCCAGATCCAGCAGTGCGTGATACGGTTCGGCACCAGATCTGAGCTTGCCCCGCGCGCGGCCGGGGCCAGCCGAGCGCGGAGCTCCCGTTCCGCATCGGGCCACCCTCGCTCGACGCCGAGCTCTTACTGCGAGAGCGGGAGCCCGAGGGCAGTGGCCAGGACGTCCGTGGCCACCCGCATCTACCGCGTGACGGAGGACGGCGCCGTCCCATGCTCCTGCAGCGAGCCACGCGCTGCTGTCGTGGCCGCCCGGCGCGCCTTGAGGTTCGCGCCCGGCCTCTCGGGCGGAGCGGGGCCGCGCCGCGGCTGGCAATCCGACGAGCGTCCCATCGGCGGCGCTCGCTCCTCCTCGTTTTCCTCCTCCTCCTTCCCCCCTCCTCCTTCCTCCTTCTTCTTCATTCCTCCCCCTCCTCCTCCCCTCCTCATCTCTCCTCTCTCTCTCCTCCTCCTCTCTCCTCCTCCTCTCCTCCTCCTCCTCTCCTCTCCACTGCCGAGTCGCTCCACCAACTCATTCGGCGCGGTCGTTCCCCCCCCCTTCTCCTCCTCCTCTCCTCCCTCCTCCTCCTCCTCCCTCCTCCTCCTCCCTCCTCCCCTCCTCTCTCTCTCTCCCTCTCCTCTTCTCCTCTCCTCCTCCTCCTCCTCCTCTCTCTCCTCCTCCTCCTCCTTCCTCTCCTCCTCCTCCTCTCCTCCTCCTCCTCCTCCTCCTCCTCCTCCTCCTCCTCCTCCTCCTCTCCTCCTCCTCCTCCTCCTCCTCCTCCTCCTCCTCCTCCTCCTCTCTCCTGCACCCCTCCTCTCGCTCCTCCCCGCGTCCTCCCCGTCCTCCCCCCTGGCAACCGCCGATGTGACCTTGTCAATCCGCGGCTCAAGAGGTCCCGACCGCCACGGATCCAGTTCTGATGGCTCCGGGTCCCGAAGACCGTCCCCGGAGGCCGAAATCTGAGAAAGACGCCCCGAATCGAAGGTACCCCGTCCTTCCCCCGTCCTCCTCGCCTTCCCCTCCTCGCTCCCCGCGGCCCCCCGCCCCTCGGAGTCTGCCCCCCGCCCCGAGGAGCGGGGCGGCGTCGGGGCGGCGGTGGCGCCAGCTCCTCGGCCTGGCAGGTACTGGCCGGTTCGCTGTAACCCAGAGATCCAACGTATTGAAAAAATCAAGACGGAGGTTTTTCATATCTTTCGGCCTCGAGGGGCCCGCGCCGGGCCCCGGGACCGTCAAAAAACGACTCAGGACGAAAAACCGGTCCCGGGGAATGGGTCGGGACCTCTGGGGGTCGCGTCATGAAAAAATCATGACGTCGGGGGTCTGGGAAGAATGACCCTTCGCCGGAGTGACCTTTGGTGCGAGCTCACCGGGGTCCCTCCAACCGCTGAACGCGACGTGGTAGCGGCTGCTTGCGCCCTTGGATTTGGACACCTTGCGCCCCCTCAGTCCGCGCACTCGAGGTCACTCTTGCCCAGGGTCACTCTTGCGCGTCGCCGATGATGTTTGCCTTCGCCTTCCAACCCAGACTTCGGGGGCAGATCGTGGGGGCTCCGTGTGACCCCGCAGTTCCGCTTCGCACTGCGCTCTCGTGCGCTGGCGTCTGGCAGTCGGTGAGGAAGCGCCGGTGTGGCGTCGACTAGCTTCGATCAGCGTCGATCCCAGACCCCCGACGTCACGAAGTTGTCATGACGCGACCCCCAGAAGTCTGGACCCTTTCCCCGGGACCGGCTCTTCGCCCCGAGTCGTTGTTTGATGGCCTCGAGGCCCGGCAAAGGCCCCCAGAGGCCAAACATAATGAAAGACCTCCCGTCGAGATTTTTTCATGACTCGAGGGGGTCTGGGATGCAGCGTCGGCTGTCGTCGATGCGCGTCGGCTCGCAGGGGCCAGTCTGGCACGGTGCGCCCGGATGGTTTTTGCCGCAGGGCCAGGCTGCCGACGCCTCCATATGTTTTTGATGGTGCGGGGCCGCCGGAGCTCCGCCACCGCTCCTCGGGGGCCGACGCCTCGTCCCCGGCTTTATATGTCGGGCGTGTCCCCCCATACAGGGGGGTGTTCGACGAAAGCTAAACCAATGCCCCAGAGATAACCCAAAAGGGTCAACAAAAACATGCAAGCAATAGTCCCCAGGCTATCTTTGGACTAGTGTTTGATGATGTTTGGGCTTTTTATTTCTCGTCGAACCTCCCCCTGTATAGGGGACAGGCCCGACTTAACCCTGGCTGCCTCGTGGTGCTCCCGCGGCCGGGCGAGGGCCCCGAGGCGCCGCGCACGGCGAGACACCGCCATCGCAGCTGGTGGCGCGACGCGAGGGGGCCGATCGGGAAGGGGTCGGCGCGCGCCCCGCCGCAGTGTTTGGCCCACCGCGCGCGCCCCGCGCCGGGCACCTCACAGGGCCGCCCACGCCACCTCCGACCGGGGGCAGCGGCAGTCCCAGACCTCCTCGCGTCGTGAAGAAATCACGACGGGAGGTTTTTCGCTATTCTTGGCCTCTGAGGGCCCTTACCGGGCCTCGGGACCGTCAGAAAACGACTCAGGACGAAAAACCGGTCCCGGGGAAAGGGTCTGGACTTCTGGGGGTCGCGTCATGAAAAAATCATGACGTCGGGGGTCTGGGGTCCCAGGAGGCAGGGATGCCGATGCCGCAGGTCGTCTTGGAGGTTCGTCGTCGCCACGGCTGGATCCGTGCCGAAGTTCGAGGCAGAGCGCGCCCCAGGAGAGGGCCGTGCAGCAGCGGCATCGGTACTTCTGGGTTTCCCCAGATAAGGGGGGGATAGGCTCAGGGGGCACGGCATCGACCCCCAATCGCCCACTGATCGCCGACGCGGGGCTTGACAGCCCTCACCCCGCCCAGGCACGTGCGGACTTGCGATCGGAGGCCTCGCGCCGATGCGTCGGCGATGTGTCGCCGATCCGAGCTCGCTGTGTCCCCCCCCCCCGAGCTCTCCTCCCCCTGTCGTTGCCCCGCGCCCGGGAGCACGCGCCGCCCGCCTCGGCGAGCTCGCTCGCGCAGGGCCGCCGCCCAGGATGCTGCGGACCGGCGACGCTGCGCTGGCCAACCCCGGCTTCCTCCGCGCGTCCCCCGGGAAGGACGGCCGCGCGCCCTGGCCTCCTCTCGCTGCGAGAGGGAGATGCCCAGATCTTCGCCGGCGTCGCTCTTCCAGCCGGCGGCTCTTCCTCGACTTCGGCCCTCGCGGGGGTCCGCTCGAGGGCCTGGGAGCTATCGAGAGCGGAGCCAGGAAGAACAACTGCCCCCCGCGGAAGAAGGCCATGGGGAGGGGGAGGAGGAGGAGGAGGAGGAGGAGGAGGAGGAGGAGGAGGAGGAGGAGGAGAGGAGGAGGGGGGAGGGGGAGGTTTGAGGAGGAGGAGGAGGGGAGGAAAAGGAGGAGGAGGAGGAGGAGGAGCAGGAGGAGGAGGAGGACTGGGGGGCCTTCGCGGCGCAGGGCGCGGCGTGGTGTGCGCGCTGCGCGGGCGCTCCTCCTCCTCCTCCTCCTCCTCCTCCCCTCCTCCTTTCCTCCTCCTCCTCCTCCCTCCTCCTCTCCTCTCCTCCTCCTCCCCCTCCTTCCCCCCCCCTCCTCTTGCCCCCATGAGAAGTCTGGGTCTGCGGCATACTCCAATCGCAGGGGATTTTGCTAGTCGTACTCACGGCTCTTTTGCAGGTGTCGACGTTGACCCCCTTTATGCGGATGTCCTGTCCTGTCTTGTCCTGTCCTGTCTGTCTGTCCTCCTCCTCGTCCTCCTGCTCATCTCTCTGCTCATCCCTCCTCCTCCTCCTCCTCCTCCTCCTCCTCGTCCTCTCTCTCTCTCTCTTGTTGTTCTCTCTCTCTCTCGGCCTTAGCGTCATCCTGACGGCCCTCCATCTCCTCCTCCTCCCCCTCCTCCTCCTCCTCCCTCCTCCTCCTCCTCCCTCCTCCTCCTCCGTAGCCATTTTGGCTCAAGTTCGAAACGCTTCCCTGGCGCTTCGAGCTTGGTCGCTGCCGAGGGGACGGCTCAGAGCGACCTTCTTGCGAGGACAGGCCTCGCGGCACAGGAGCTTCAGTGCCCGTGCCTTTTGTTCGCATTTTGCGACACCTCCTACACTCTTTGTGTGCACCATTCGGCACACGCCGTTCTCTCCTGCTGTCAGTGCTGCCATGGGTACTCGTGGCCAGTGGACCAGCCGCAGTTGGCAACAGCATGAAGTTGACGACAGCCGCTCACCGTCTAAAGGGCGCCTGGAGAGAAGAGAACGAGATCGAGATCGGCCACGGCGACACAATATACATTCTGGGGATGCAGATAGTGATCGGTCGAGGTCCAATCGGGGGGAGGACCAGCCGCCATCATGGATGAAGGTCCTGATCGATAATTTGGACATCAGCACGGAGACCATCCACCGCTTAGAGGACTCGCTGAAGGATGACATACGCCGTATGAAGGCAGATGTTGCCCAACAGAACGAACGCATCGATGCCCTCGACCGCAAGATGGCCCATTCGGCCCAGGAGCAGGCCAACGAGATTGCGCAGATTGTGGAAGGTCAGCTTACGGAATCTCTCAAAAGCAGGTTTGAGAAAGTCGAGAATGATCTGATGGCCCTCGCTGCTCGACGACAGGTGACACCACAACCCAGTGCTCCTAGTGGCCAACAAGCTACGCATTCTGAAGCTGGATTGGTCGCAGATCGTCGGAGAATATGGGTTGGTGGTTTTCCGCGTCCTTTGCTCAAAAAGGTGCTGGAGTCTTGTGCGGACGACCTCAGCTATAACATGCCGCCGTCATACAAGGCAGGCCTGCAGACAATATGCTACAACCAGAGCAAGCCCTTCGCTTTCATTTTTGACCCGGGGGACTCTGCAACATGGTTTTTGGAGACGACGAAGACCGTGGGCATACAGTGGTTTGATAAGAAGACTAACTGTTCTGTTCGATTGCGGGCTCGTTTTGATGCGCCCACTCATGTTCGTGCCAAACATCGAGTACTGGGCCAACTATGGCAGATGTGTAAAGATCATTGGCGGCAACACGCGCCAGAAGTTCAGAACTGGCAGCTTGGTTGCAATGGGTTTCGTGGTAATCTTTTTCTGGTTGTTGAAGATGAGATCGAGAACTTATTCATGCTGAAGACCGAGGATCGCGACCAGTGGTACATCGCTCCCGACTACGACACGCTCGGCAAGCACAAGATTGCTCGTGAGCTGGCCGACAAAATGGCTGCGGCGGCCATTGCCAAGGTGGAATAGGAATTTCAAACGTTGTATTTTACCGACAGTGGGTCAGGCGGCAGAGGACTGTCTGAGGGGCGCCTGCAGGCAGCTGGGGCTGCCGCGAGCAGGCTGAGAGCCAATCCTGACAGTGACGACGCTGTCAGTAGCTCTGGCTCTGAGAGTTCGACTTTTTCCTCGTCTTCCTCCTCCTCCTCGTCTTCTAGCATGGATGGGTCTTGGCTCCTCCCTTGCGAGTTTGAGACCAAATTCTCCATAGCGTCTTGGAATGCGTGCTCTCTCTTCGGAAGTAACTGGTCTAATCCTGCTACTCTTCGGGTTAAGCATGAGAAGCTTTGTCGACTTATTGCTCAACATAGTGTAGTGTGGATTCAGGAGTCCCGTGGCTATAGATTCGACTTGGAAACGACTTGTAAGGACGTCTTGGGAGTGGAGGGGTATGGAACTTTCTATCCCCTGTCTCATATTCCAGCTGGTGGGTGCATTATTCTTCTCTCTATTCATTCTCGGCAGCAGTTTGGTAGTGTGTCTCATGCTGTACTCGCGCGTGGACGCGTGCATCTTCTCCTGCTGCGTGGACAGCGCGGCTCGCTCGCTATTGTGGATGCACATGTGGATCCAAGCCCGAGTGTCGCTCGTCAGGAACAACTCTTGTGGCATGTTGCGAGACATGTGACTCCGCAGGACCAAGCTGTTACGGTTCTCTGTGGTGATTGGAATTTTCCTGCCTTGGGTGAAGGAAGCCTTCTGATGTCGGGGCAAACGAGGTACCCCTCCAGGAACTTTGGGGCCGAGTTTTCGCGGGTCGTTCCTGGCTTTGCTGAAGTTGAACAACCACTTGCCACTCATAAATTTGTACGTGGCGAGCAGATCATGTCGGCAGGTCGTCTGGATAGGGTCTACATCAATGCCTATACTGCCAAGCTCCTGGATTGTGCCCCGGACAGCCTCATTATGGGAAGCCCCTTTGACTGGAAAGAACCATCTGATCATGCACCTGTTTGTCTGGTGTTGCGCCCCCGAGGTCCTCCTGCTGCGCCGAAGATCCCCTCCTGGATTGCCAGGCACCCCGAGTTCCCCGTGGTGTTCGCTGAGTGCCTGGAGGCCCATGGTCCTTTTCATGAAGATGCCTGGGAAGCGCTAGGAGAGCTCAAAGACATGCTGCACGCCGCGATGGCAAACCTCAAGCAGAGGTTGGAGGTACGGGGAGCCAGCACTGTGCCAGAATTTATCGGGTGGTCTCTTGCCGCCATGCGAGCTCTTGCTGCTGGGCCTGCTGCCACTGTAAGGAGAGCATGCACGTCATACCCGAGACTTTGTCAATATATATATATATATATATATATATATATGCCCTGGCAATTGTATGTGGACCGATGTGCCTGCTTTCCATCGACATCTCGCTGAGCTTAGTCGGCAGTCTCTCCGGCAGCGCACAGCAGAGCTCGAGGCATCTGACATGCCCGAGGACTTTAAGAAGCCGCAGCTGCACCGTCTCACTCAGTATGCTGCGGCATGGGGAGCTTCTGGCAGGGTGATCTGCCTTTCAGCGGTCGCTGACCCGACTGGGCGCCAGATTGCTGACCCGCATGAGGCCTGCCAACACCTTGCACAATATTGGGGGCAGGTACACGGAGAGGGAGATCTAGGCGGGCATTCGTTTGGAGAGTGCGACCAGTTGCGCCCCTTTGTGCCGCGGCTACCCAATCTCGTGAATTGGATCCTCGAGCCCGAGGAGTTCCAGACATTAGTCGAGAAAACCAGAGATGCTAGTCCTGGTCCTGACGGGATCCCATACAGTGCCTATGCCAAAGCTGGTCCCGAGGCCGTTTGTGTTCTATATCAGGTTTATCAAGCCCTTCTGGCAGGAGATCTCAGGGATTGTAACTTCAACGAGGCCCTTGGAGTCTTCCTTGCGAAAGATGAGTGCCCCGAGGATGCCCAACTGGTTGTCAGGGCCCCTTCCCGCACCAGGCCGCTGGCGTTAGCCAACAGCGACAACAAACTCGTGTCCAAAGCCATCAATCGCCCCATGTCGTATGTCGCTCAAGTGCGCTGTGACCCCGCCCAGAGAGGCTTTATCCAGAATAGAGCCATGAATGACGACCTCATCCAGCTCGAGGGATATGTTTTGCATTGTGTTGCCCAGCAGTATTGTGCTCGATCAGGTTTTCTTCTGTTCGACTTCAAGAGCGCCTTCCCGTCGCTGCTGCATCCCCTTATCTTCTGGACGCTTGAGGCGTTGGCAATAGGCCCGAGGATTATCCAGGCCATCAAGAAGTTGTACTCTGGGATTCGGGTCCAGGTTGTCTTTGGAGGTGTCCGAGGTGCGTTCTTTAGCGTGCTCAGAGGCATAAAACAAGGGTGCCCTCTGTCTGGAACCCTGTATGCCCTTGCGGTTGACCCGATTTTGAGAATGCTTGGCTCCCGCTGACCGAGAAGTTTGGGG
>CAUYUJ010019634.1:137933-160170 GCA_963575745.1 Prorocentrum cordatum
TCTCCTCCGCCTCCGCCTCCTCTCCTCCTCCTCCTCCGCCTCCGCCTCCTCCTCCTCCTCCTCCTCCACCTCCTCCTCCTCCTCCTCCTTCTCCTCCCTCTCCCGCTGCGGCGCGCCAGGAGCACTCGAACCACTCCGAGTCGCCGACGCGCACGAGCCAGTGCCCCCCGCACGGGGCCCGCGGTCGGCGGCGGCGGCGGCGGCGGCGAGGGCGGCAGCGCGCGGCGGCGGCGGAGGCGGAGGCGCGCAGGCGAAGGCGGCGGCGACGGCGGCGGCGAAGGCGAAGGCGGCGGCGGCGGGGGCGCTGAAGGCGGCGGCGGGGGCCCTCGCTGGCTCGCGGCCCCTGGGGGAGTTCGCCATCGCCGTCGTCGTCGTCGTCGTCGCCGTCGTCGTCGTCGTCGTCGTCGCCGTCGTGATCGGCGCAGCCGGCGCCGTTGTCGCCGTCGGCGCCGTCGGCGCCGTCGTCGTCTTAGTCGTCGTCGTCGCCGTCGTCATTATCGTGGTCGTCGCCGCCGCCGCCACCGCCGTCGTCGTCGTCGTCGTCGTCGTCGTCGTCGTCGTCATTGTCGTGGTCGTGGTCGTGGTCGTCGTCATTGTCGTGGTCGTGGTCGTGGTCGTCGTCGTCGTCGTCGTCGTCGTCGTCGTCGTCGTCGTCGCCGTGCTCCCACTGGCTCGCGGCCACCTCGGACGGAACTTGGGAAACGAGGAGGATGAGGAGGGACCAAAGTAAAAGCAGGATGTATCAACGATGCTGCAGTACCATTTCCCTTCCCAAGTCTGCCCTCCATGGGTGCTTGCAGGCCTTCCTCATCAATAGAGGTATCGCCCCCTCCAGAGAGGAGCAACCTGTCGGTCTACCATTCAGGCGAGAGCCCCGTTTTGTCAACGAACTGCCAGGCGTCCTTCCAGCGGCTTGTAGAGAATGCGAACTGGTTGAGTCATCAAGGTCAGCGAAATGTCGGGCGATTGCCCCGCTTTGAAAACGAGCTGGTCTTCATCCGCGTAGGTGCTGCATCAGCTGAGAGGGTCAAGCGAGAACCCGATTCTGAACAGGAGCCGGCCTCCTTGCGTGCAGCTGTCACATCTGCTCAAGTTTCGGTGGGCCTGTTTTCCGCCACCACCACCACCATCAGTTGGAGGGGGAGGGGGTCCTCCTCCTCCTCGTCCTCCTCCTCCTCCTCCCTGTCCTCCTCCTCCTTCCCCCCTCTAACTTATGGTGATGGTGTAAAACAGGCCCGTCAAACTTCTGGCATTGAAGCTGGAGGAAGTCTTAAGCGATAGCGCCATTGTGAAAAACAGGACGTCCTCCATCCCTGTCGCTGTTGCAAGTTTTTAGACATAAGAACTTGCGCGTCGCGAAGGCGAGAGCCCCTCTTTGAAAGCCACCGACTATCCATCCTTGTAGCTGTTGTAAGTTTTTCAGGCACGTGTGCGCGGCGCTCATGCGATAGCTCCATCTTGAAATTGACGGGTCCTCCACCCTCGCAAATGTAGAAAGTTTCCAGGACGAACGAGCCTGGCGCTGAGGCGAGAACCCCATTTTGAATACGGACCGGCCTCCATTGTTGTAGCTGCCTCAAAGGTTTACCACAACAGTGTGCGGGCCATTGAGAGAGTCCATTTGGAAAACCACCGGTATTCCATTCTTGGTAGCTGTTGCGCCATTTCATGGCGGATGTACGCGGAGCTAAGGCCAGGGCTCGTTTTTTGAGAATCTCCAGTTCTCGATCCTCACAGCCGTTGTACGCTTGTAGGACGACTGCGCGCCTCGCTGAGGCGAGGGTCCCATATTGAAAGCCACCAGCCCTTCTTCCTGGTAGCTGTTGCCAGCGCGCGGCAAAGGCGAGATCCCCATTATGAAAACCATCGGCCCTCCATCCTTGTACCTGTTGCCATGTTCTGCGCTTCGGCACCGTAAGTTACACAGAAGCCTCAGGCGAAACGCCCGGCCCGGCCTGCCCATACGCTCGGTGGCGCCACATGTGGGCGTCGCTCGTATGGACGCGGGCGCAGAAGGGGGAGAGAGGATCGGATTCTGCTTCCCTCCGGGTCTTCGCCACCGGCTCCTGTCCAAGGCGTTCCTTTTCCTGTGCAAGCTCCTCGGCGCCGCCTGCACCCCGGCCCGCCCTGCGGCCGCCTGCGGCCCCGCCCGCCTGTGCTCTGTCTCCCCATTGAGAGCTGTGCGTATAGCCCGCCCAGCTTTTGACCTGAAGGGGTTCGCTCTCGCCCCGCAGACCCAAAAAAGTTTGGTTGGGTATTCGGGGAGGAGGGAGGATCGAGGTCTTTGGGTTGCTTGTTGTATTGCTTCTGGTCACTGCGAGTTTCCAGACCCCGGCCTTCGCCCAGCAACCAGCAACCCCAAATCCACCCCTGGGGGGGGTTCGGCTCCCCCTATGAGTTGCTGTGCTGTTGGGTTCTCGTTGATTCGAGGCCGAACGGTGCGGTTCTCTTGCCGAATCATACGGATCCCATGCAGAATTTTGAGATCTCCCTTGCGGAATCTCGAGTGAATCTTCAATACCCACGAATGAATCCCCACCATTCCTGCTATGATCCTCAGGACTCCCGAGGATTCCCGCTGGGAACCTGGAAGGGGTCTCGAAGGAATCCGGAGCAAGCTTTAGGAGTCTTCAGCATTTCCCAGGGGTCCTCAGGATTCCTCTGGATTCCTCAATATTTCTCAGAGACCCTCTGGATACCTCAGGCTTCTCCAGGGATCCTTTGGATTCCGCAGGACTTCCCGAAGGTTCTCTAGGGTCTTCAAGTTCCTCCAGATTCTTCAGGATTCCGAAGGATTCCGAAGGGCTCTTTGGATTCTTCAGGGCTCCTTACGATGATCCTAGAAAGCTGGTTCCAGTTTTAAAAGGATTCCAATGGAGCAAGTTCTAGCTCGCATGGGACTCCTACAGAGCTGATGCCAGTTCTGTTTCATAAGCTCCGCGTGACCCCTATCAGTCCATCCAGAAACGATGTTCAGGCGGGTTGCCCTGATCAGGGATGTGGAGGAGCATGATGTGGAATGAAGGGTTGGGGAAGCAGTCATACTCCAAGCGGGGGAGGATGGAAAAAAGGATGAGGATGAGGAGGAGCAGGAGGAGGAGAAGGAGGAAGAGGACGAGGAGGAGGACGAGGAGGAGGAGGAGGAGGAGGAGAAAATTTATTGCGGCCTCCTGGGCGCCTCCTGGGGCCCTGTTTGGGCACTCTCGTGAGCCTGGGGCCACCTTGGAGGAGGTCGATCAAAAAAGGGGGGTACTCGAGTAGCGCCCCCCCCCCCCCCCTGTGAAACCCAAATTGGCCCACAACCTTGGGAAAAGAAATGGGTGTTGCCCTCTCGCGGCCCGCGGCCCCCCCTATCTAGGTCCAGGGGAAGGGTCAACCCTTCCCGAAGGGGATGAAAAGGGTGATTGGAAGAGGAGATTCCCCACAGGATTCCTATAGATCTGCTCTAAGCTGAAATCCGGCTCGTAATTCCTATAGTTCTGGCTCCAGCTCTCATCCAATTCCCATAGAGCCTGGCTCCGGCTGCAGCAGGACTCTTACAGAGCTGGCTCCAGTTCTTACCGGATTATAATAGGGCCTGTTTCAGCTCGAATGGGATTAATAAAACAAGCTGGCTCCAGCTCTTAGAATATTCCCATGGAGCTGGTTCGAGCTGCTACCGGGTTTTTGCAAAGCAGCTTCCAGCTCGAATGCCGTTCTTATAGAGTTTAGCTCTAATACGAATACTATACAGCTGTTTCCACCTCTACAGCTATCTCCAGTGGGATTCCTGTGGTGCTGGTTCCATTTCTAGTAGGAGTCCTGTAGGGTTGGTTCCAGCTCCAGTAGGATCCCTATATCGCGGGCTTCAGCCCTGATCGGGATCTCCAAAAGCTCGCTCCAGCTCCCATGCGATTCACATATCGCTGGTTTCAGCTCGAAGCGGATTCCTATAGTGCTGGTCCAGCTGTAAGCGGGTTTCCGTAGCGTTGGTTCTAGTTCTAAGCGGATTCCCGTAGACCTTTTTTCCAGCTATGCTAGAGGTCCTTTCTTGCTAGTTCCGCTTCTCATAGGACTCCTACAGAGTCGGTTCCAGCTCTCATCTGGTCTCTTATAGAAGTGGCTCCAGTTCTCAAAGATCTCCTACAAAGTTGTGGCCAGCATCAATCGGCATCATGTAGGGCTGTTTCCAGTTATAATGAGACTCCCCACATATTTGGTCTCAGCATTGGTCGGATTCCTAAAGAGATGATGCCAGTAGTAGTAAGGTTCCTACTGAGCTGGCGTCGGCTCTAAAACGATTCCTAAAAAGCTGGTTCCAGCCTGAACAGGATTCCTACATATCTGGCTTTCAGGTTTAATGAGATTCCCATGGCTCCAATTGCGATAGGATTCCCGTAGAGCTCGTTCCACCTTTCATTGGATTCATATAGAGCTGGCTTCAGCTTTCTAGTCGTACTCCTGTATTCTTGCATACACCTCTACTCGGAATCTATTTGAGCTGCTGTCAGTCTTAATCGGATTCCTATAGGGTTGGTTCCTGCTCTAACAGGATTCCTTTCGGAGTTGGTTACAGCTCGAATCAAGTCCCTGTAGAGCTGCAGCACGAGACGGGTTCCCCCCCAAATGGTTCCACATCGTATAGGAATCCGACGCGGCTGGTTCCAGCTCTCACAGGACTCTTACAGAGCTTCCAGTTCTAATCGGGTCCCGGTATACAGATCTGGGTCCGAAGCGATTGGGATTCCCATGGGCCGATTCCAGCTTTAATAATATTCATGCACAGCTGTTGCGACGTCAAACGCAAGTCCTAACAGGGTTGCTTCTTCCTTGAATCGGATTCACACAAAGCTGGTTCCAGCTTCGATCGGGTTCTTACAGAGTTGGTTCCAGCCTTACAAGGATGCCCATATACGTGGTTCCAGTTCTGGTATATGTCCTATAGTGCAAGTTCCAACGCCAAATCGGATTCTCGTAGAGCATGTTCCAGCTCTCATGCGATTCCTACTGCGCTGGGTCCAGCTCTCATAGGCTGTAATAGCTGGGTCCAGCTTTGATCGGAATCCTGTGGTGTGGTCCCATCCCTAGAAGAATTTCGAATTCAATGGATCCGACTCTAATCGAATTCCCACAGAGCCAGGTCCAGCTCGCAGAAGGTTCCCATGGAGCGGAGTCCAGTTTTGGTGAGATTTCCATCGAGTTGGTTCCACCTGTACTAGGGCTCGTCTAGAATTCGTTCCAGCCCTGAAAGGACTTGTTTTATAGAGCTGGTTCTAGCTGTAGAAGAGTTTCTATAGTACTGGTTTCAACTTTAATCGAATTCGTGTAGAGCGGGTTCTGGCTGCACTCGGATTCCCATTAAAGTTGGTTTCAGTTTTAACAGGAGTTCGATTCGAGCTGGTTCCAGCGTGAAGAGGACCCCCATACAGTTGGTTCCAGAACCGATAGCGCTGGGCACAGCTCTCATAGGACTCCGATGAAAGCTGGGCCCAGCTTCGTTGGGAATATAAAAAAACCTGGCCCCAGCTCTTATACAATTATTTTTGAATTGGCTCCAGCTGTACATTCCCATACAATTGGTTACCGCACCAAGATGATTCTGAGAGAGCCGGTTCCAGCTCCAAGCGATTTTTTACAGAGTCGGTTCCAGTTTTTACAGGACTGCGATTAGATCTGTTTCTGTCTGACGAGATCGTGTAACGTTTGTTCCAGCTTTATCACGACTCCTTATGAGCTGGTTCCAGATCTAATGGGATGTCCACAGCCTTGGTTCCAGCTCTAGTCGGGTTCTATAGAGCCAATATTCATATAGGGCTGGCTTCAGCTCTAGCACGATTCCAATGGATCTGGTTCCAGCTATAATCAGATTCGTAGACAGCTGGTCCAGCTCCATTAACATTACTACACAGCTGGTTCCAATTCTAACAAGACATTGATTGACCACTTGGTTCCAACTCGAGGAGGATTCCTGTAGAGCTGGTTCCAGCTCTAAGAGGACTCATAAACCGTTGGTTGGTCATATAGGACTATTCCAGAGGTGTGTGAGCTTCGCTGGAGCAGACATGCAACTTCTGCATGGAGCAGGTGGGGTGAGAGTAAGGGGAAGGATGGCAAGATGTCTCTTTCCTTTTTGTTGTCGGTCCTGGTTGCCTGGTTGCTGTTGTTGGGGCCAGGGTTGTGTGTTGCTGGCGACGCGATCTTCTAGCCCGGTTGGATATACTAGGTGTGAAGGCGGGCAGCACGAGAGCGCGGGACTCGGCTCTCAAGGCCAACTTGACCTTGTCTCGTGATGTGTGCCGGGGGAGTTGCCAGAGGCGTCCAGAGGCCTCCAGGGTCCTCCGGGGGATATCCAGAGCCCGCGCGGGCTCTCAGATACGAGGCTTCCAAGGGCGGGCCCCAAGAGACCTCTGGGGGAGGGGGACGCTCTCTCCTCGCTCCGCCAGCGGACCTGGCACCCGGTCCCCGTCCCCCCTCTCCCCCTCGCGCCCCTTTCCTTCTCCCTCCCCCCGCCTTCCCCTCCTCCTCCTCCTCCCCCGCCTTCCCCTCCTCCTCCTTCCCCTCCTCCTCCCCCCTCCCTCCTCCCCCTCCTTCTCCCCCTCTCCTCCCTCTCCTCCTCCTCCTCCCCTCCTCCTCCTCTCCTCCTCCTCCTCCTCCTCCTCCTCCTCCTCCTCCCCCCTCCTCCTCCTCCTCCTCCTCCTCCTCCTCCTCCTCCTGCTCCTCCTCCTCTCTTGCCAGCTGCCCTTTGGTTGTGAGCGCGTGCCCCTCGCGCCCCTCTCTGCGCTCGGCCGTGGCCGCAGGTACTCTCGCCGCTCCAACAGCAACGACGACATCCTGGGGGGCTCGGAGGAGTCCAGCTCGCAGGAGAAGCAGACGCGGAAGGTGAACCTCGCCGAGCATCTGAACGGCACCGCTTCAGAGGCCCGTCGCTCCTGGGATGCAGTGCTCGCCGCGGGGTGGGCAGCCGACCAGGACGTGGGCCCTGGGTCACCCGCGGGGGTGCGAAGCTGATCGAGCTTCGTGGACTCCTGGAGGTCTGGACAACTCCCTTCGGGCTGGCTGTTCGTCCCGAATCGTTCTTGGCGGTCCTGGGGCCCGTTGTGGGCCCCCAGAGGCCGAAAACATTGAAAAACCGTCCGCTTCAGTTTGTTCGGAGCCTCAGATCTCTGGGGATGGCGCGAGAGCGCCAAGATGATTAGCCGCGCTTCGCGCAGCGGGAAGCGTGGAGGTCGCCAGCGGCCGGCGGCGCTCGAGCTGCGCGAAGGGAGGAGGCCAAGGCCACGAGGGGGCCGCCGGTAGCGTCGCGCCGCGTTGACGCAGCGCTGGCCCAAGCTCGGGCGCTCGAGGTTGAGTGCCGCCAGTGGTCCGGAACCTGGCGATGTGGCACGATCGGTGCCGCGATGGGGGCGTTGGTTGAGGAGTGTTCCCAGGAGGCTCCAGACCCTGGAGGACTGCTGATCTCATGAGGGCGGCTGTGATGCCCGCGGTCAGTCCATGGTCGGATTTCCACTGGTTTCCAGACCCCGGATCTCTTATCTGCGGGTTCCTCATCAGGTGCCCCCACCGTATCGGAAAGCCGCGATTCGGCGTCACCCCAACATATTTACACTATATGTGCGTCGCCCTCCCAGGGGTGACGCGCGCACCGAGAAATCTTATAGCATATGCGTCGTGGCGGGCGCTTTCTGGCCACACCGCTCGGGAAACGATATACTACAAGATGGGTATACTATATGTTTGGGTCGGACGCGCGCCTCCAAGGAGAACATATAGTACTAGCATGTCTTTGTGCATCCCAGATCGGAAAGCCGCGATCTGTCCCACGGTAAAGCGCTCCGCGCGGTTGGGAGGCCCCGCAGGCGCAGGCTGGCCCTTACGCGAGTCTGCCGTGGGCTGGGTGGCCTGCCTCCAGAGGCCCCTGGAGGCCCGAGGGCGTCCAGAGGCCTCGGCCCCGGATCCTGGGGGCGAGGCGATCCTCGACGCTCCTCGATCGTCGAGCCTCGAGCCTCGACCCTCGAAGGGGCTCGACCCTCGAGCTCTGAAGTCGGGCGGCCCTCGAGGATCCTCCATCCTCGATCCTCGATCCTCGAGAAGCCAAGGGTGGGGGGTGGGCGGGGGATGGTGAGGAGAAGGAGGAAGGCGAGGAGGAGGAGGAGGAGGAGGATGAGAGGAGGAGGAGGAGTGCGAGGAGGGCGAGGCGGGCGAGGCGGCGAGGAGGCGGAGGGATGAGGGGGAGGAGGGGGAGGAGGGGGAGGAGGAGGAGGAGAGGAGGAGAGGAGGGAGGAGGAGGAGGAGAGGAGGAGGAGGAGGGAGGGAGGGAGAGGAGGGAGGGGGGAGGAGGGAGGAGGAGGAGGAGGAGGAGGAGGAGGAGGAGGAGGAGGAGGAGGAGGAGGAGGAGGAGGAGGAATGGGAGGACGAGCGCGCGAGTGGGGGAGGCCATCGAAGCAGCTCGTCTGTGGGCACCTCGGGCTGGCTCGGGGCTCTCGGCCCGCGCTCGCCTGCGGCCTTTTGGACCCCCGGGCGCCGGGCTTCCGGGAGCTTCCCCGGCACCGCTGGGCGAGAGGCGTACGCCGCCTCCGCCGACGTCCTCCGTCTTGCCCCCCCCCGCCGGATGGCCTCCCCGTTCTCCCTCCTCCGCTCTCCTTCCCCGCCTCCATCTGCCTCCCGCTTCCCGTCTCTCCTCTGCCTGCTTCCTTCTCCCCCTGTTCTGGCGTTGCCGTTCTCCCCCCCGCGCCGCCCCAAGCATTCCTCCGCTGCACCTCCCCTGCTTTCTCCTACGTAAATCCACCCGCTTCCTCCGTACGTCTCCTCGTCGTTGTCGTTATCGTTGCCGTCCTCCTCCTGTTCCCCTACGCTCGTCTCCTCCGTATTTCTCATCCGCATTCCCCCTGCTGCTCCATACAGTGCCTCTCCCCCATTTCCCCTACCCCCTTTTTCTCCCTTCTCCTCCTCCTCCGTCCTTCTCCTCCTGCTCCTCCTGTCCCTCCCTAGTCCTTGCTCCTCTTCCTCCTCCTCCTCCGCCTCCTCCTCCTCCTCTTCCGCCTCCTCCTTCCCTCCTCCTTCCTCCTCTCCTTGCCCTCTGCCTTCCGCAGCCGTTTCGGCTCCCAACTCGACGTGCCCCCCCCCGCCCCCAGCCGCCCCTCCCAGACGTCCGCCGCCTCGAGCTCCTCACCTCATGGGGCCCCCGGAAGTCCCGGGACCCCTTCCCGGAGGGCGATGGCGGGTGGCCTTCTTAAAAAGACCCGCCCCCCCCACCTCCCCAGATGTCGGACGACGCGTTTTTTTGAATCCTGGCGTTCTCCTCGGTGTTCGCCTCGCAAGCCGTTGTCGGGCCCCGAGGCCATCAAAGGCGGACCCAGGACGAAAAACTACCCGACACGAGTTCAGGAAGGTCAGCCAAAGCACGGCGGATCCGAAGTGAGGGTGCGTGGGAGGTCTGGGCCCCTGCGTCATGGTTATGTCACAGCGCTGACCCCCAGATGTCTTGACCCCGCCCCCAGGACCTGCTTGTCATCCCGAGTCCGGGAGCCTCGAGACGGGGGTTACTGCACACAGGGGCCCGCAAGAGCGCGAGATCTTGCAGGATCCTGCGCAGCCCCTTGGTGTATTGACCCAGGCTCGCGCGCCGGATCCTGCAGGGCCCTGCAGCGTCTTGCAGGGGCCCCGGGCCAGCAGAAGCCCGACGCGTCGTTTCCCAGGGCCCGACGAGGGCCCCCAGAAACTCCCGCCGTGAGTTTTGCTTGGCGACGCGCGGGGGTGCACGTGTGCTTGCAGTGGAGGCCTGGGCCCAGGCTCGGTCCCCCGGCGCTCGCTCGCGACGAAAACGCCTTCCACGGGGTGCAGACGCGGAGACGCATATCCCGCAGGCAGCGAACGCCCGAGAGCCGACGCCAAACGCCCGAGCCTGTCAGACGCGAGACGCAGACCCCCTCGCGCTGTGAAAAAAATCACGACGGGAGGTTTTTCACTATTTTCGGCCTCTGGGGGCCCTCACCGGGCCTCGGGACCGTCAAAAAACGACTCAGGACGAAAAACCGGTCCCGGGGAAGGGGTCCAGACTTCTGGGGTCGCGTCATGAAAAAATCATGACGTCGGGGGTCTGGGGGGTCGTGGAGGTCGTCGTTGGAGCCCGTCGGAGGCCCGTCGAAGACCCGGGCCCACTGGGTCGGTTGGAGGTCGCTGGAGGTCCGGGCCGGGCACCGGTGCCCCGCGCGCGCCGGCGGCCAGCGAGCGCCGCCCGCGCGGCGCGCCGCTGAGCGCGCGCCGCCATGCGCGCGCAGCTCCTGCGCCGCTCGTGCGCCGCCGCGGTGGCCGCGGGCGCCGGCGCGCCGGCGCTGCAGCGGCGCCGGCGTCAGGACGCCGTGCCCTCGTTGGGCGCGTCGCGTAGTTGGTGGGGCGATCAACGGAGGCAGCGAGGGCTGCAGACAAGGGGCCCTATGGAGGGCCCAAGAGAGCGCCCCTGAGGGCCCCTGAGTAAGTAGGGCCTTTGGGGTTAGAAGAAGTGCACCTTTCTTCACCGCCCAGTCCGCCCATGAAGCGAGGCCCAACGTCGTCGTCGTCGTCGTCGTCGTCGTCGTCGTCGTCGTCGTCGTCGTCGTCGTCGTCGTCGTCGTCGTCGTCGTCGTCGTTGTCGTCGTCGTCGTCGTCGTCGTCGTCGTCGTCGTCGTCGTCGTCGTCGTCGTCGTCGTCGTCGTGGTCGTGGTCGTGGTCGCGGTCGTGGTCGTGGTCGTCGTCGTCGTGGTCGTCGTCGTGGTCGTGGTCGTCGTCGTGGTCGTGGTTGTCGTCGCCGTCGCCGTCCCCGTCGCCTTTGCCTTCGCCGTCGTGACAAACAAGCTGCGGGAGGTCTGTCTGTTTTGGGCCACTGTCCGCTCGCGGGGGCCACCCGGCCCCGGGACCGCCAGAGAGCGACTCGGGTTGGGAGGAGGAGGAGGGGGAGGAGGGGAGGGGGGGGAGGGGGGAAGGAGGAGGAGGAGGAGGAGGAGGAGGAGGAGGAGGAGGAGGAGGAGGAGGAGGGAGGAGGAGGAGGAGGAGGAGGAGGAGGAGGAGGAGGAGGAGGAGGAGGAGGAGGAGGAGGAGGAGGAGGAGGAGAGGAGAGGAGGAGAGGCGGAGGCGGAGGCGGAGGCGGAGGCGGGCGGAGGAGGAGGAGGGGAGGAGGAGGAGGCGGAGGAGGAGGAGGAGGAGGAGGAGAGGAGGAGGAGGAGGAGGAGGAGGAGGAGGAGGGGAGGAGGAGGAGGAGGAGGAGGGAGGAGGAGGGAGGAGGAGGGAGGAGGAGGGAGGAGGAGGAGGAGGAGGAGGAGGAGGAGAGGAGGAGGAGGAGGAGGAGGCAGGAGGAGGAGGAGGAGGAGGAGGAGGAGGGAGGAGGAGGGAGGAGGAGGAGGAGGAGGAGGAGGAGGAGGAGGAGGAGGAGGAGGAGGAGGGGAGGAGGAGGAGAGGAGGAGGAGGCGGAGGAGGAGGAGGAGGAGGAGGAGGAGGAGGGAGGGAGGAGGAGGAGGAGGAGGAGGAGGAGGAGGAGGAGGAGGAGGGGGAGGGGAGGAGGGGGAGGGGGAGGGGGAGGGGGAGGGGCGGAGGAGGTGGCGGAGGAGGAGGAGGAGGAGGGGGGAGGGGGGAGGGGGAGGGGGAGGGGGAGGAGGAGGAGAGGAGCAGGAGCAGGAGGAGGAGGAGGAGGAGGAGGAGGAAGAGGAGGAGGAGGAGGAGGAGGAGGAGGAGGAGGAGGAGGAGGAGCTGGAGGAGGAGGACCTACGGCCCTCCATTTTGCGCTACAGTGGAGACCCATGCCAAGAAACGCCCTGCTGGCCTCCAGGGTGCCCTGTTTTTTGGGGTGTCGGTGGTCTTGCGATGGAAAGCGCAGCGTCCCCACACCAAAAGTCAGCGGACGTCCTGGGGTCTCAGGGTTGGGTTTTGTTGGAAGGTTTCTTGTAGTCGAGCTTCTACTGCACGGCTCATCGGGTGCCGTAGCGTATATACCATGTCAGAGCCCACGTCGGATGCCCGTCGGTGGGGCGGTGCCGTTTGTTTTCTGGTCCACTTGAGGGCCTCGCTGTTTGCGCACTTTGCCTCGGCGGAAGGCTGGCGGAAGCCGGCGGAAGAAGCTGGCAGAAGGTCTGCGGAGGCAAAATATGCGGCGGCAGCCTTTTTGGGGGCTCAGGCTTCCCCGAAGCGGCCCCGTGCGTCATGTTTTTTGAATTTCAGTTCGTGGTCCCAGAGGTGTGGACTTCTCCCCCGTGGGGCAGTTTTTCGTCCCCGATCCGTTTCTGATAGCCCCGGGGCCCGGCAACGGGCCCCCGGGGCCAAAGTGGAGGGAAGACGCCAGGATCGAACAAAAACAAGTCAAATCGTCAGAGATCCGGGTTTTCACGCCATACGTCAGGCATCTGGCGGCCGCTCGGGACGATCGGGGCCCCCCTAGAGCGCCCTCAACGAGGCGCAGCCGCCGAAGAGCGTCTCGAAGCTGGACAGCCTCCGGGAATCTGGGAAAACGTCAGAGATTCGGCGTCGCGTAAAGAGGCGGGGCAATACATTTCTGTTGTGTATATATACATACACACATGTATATATATATATATATATATATGTATGTAGATATATGAATATAATATATATATATATATATATATATATATATATATAGATAAGGGGGGCAGCGAGGGGTGCGGTCCTTTAGGGGCCCCACATTGGGCCCTGTAGGGTCAAAAAGATGGCCTTTGGGGCCCGAAGGGTGCACTTTTCTCTCCCCCTCCAGCGATCGCCCCCCCCCGTGAAGCGACGCCCGAAGAGACCTGGGCCTGCCGCGGCCCCCTGAACAAGCGCCGTTCGCTGGAGCTCCGCGCTGCAGAGGGGGTCCCCGTGCTGCGTTGTGCCGGGCTCGGGGTCCGGCCCCGGCCGGCCCCAGTCTGTGGGGGTCCCCGCGCTGCGCACTCCCGTCCGGGAGGAGCTCTCAGAGCCCGAGGCTGGAACACCTCCGGGAAGCTTCGAAGGCGTCAGGGATTGGGGCGCCGCGTAATCGGGGGGCGAGAGGTGGGGGAGGCAGCGAGAGCTGCCGAAAAGCGGCCCTCCAGGGCCCCTTAAAGGAGCCCTGTAGGGCCCACAAGATGGCCTGTGGGGCCCGGAAGGTGTATTTTTTTTTGGTTTGTTCTCTCTCTCTCTCTCGCTCTCTTGTTTTTGTTGTTCTCTCTCCCTCTCTCTCTCTCTCTTTCTCTCTCTTTCTCTCTCTCTCTCTCTTTTTCCCTCTCTCTCTCTCCCTCTCTCTCCCTCTCTCTCCCCCCCTCCATGTATTGCCCCCCATTCCCAGGCCCCCGACTTCGTGATTTTTCACCTCCACCCCCACATGTCTGGACCCCTTCCCAGGGACCGGTCTTTCATCCCAATCGAGTCGTTGCTTGACGGCCCCGAGGCCGAACATCGTGAAAAGCTTCCCGTCGAGATTTTTTCAGTAAATGCGAGGGGGGCTGGGTTGACGACGCCCAGGAAGAGGTGTCTGGTAACGCCAGGACCCCAGTCAAGGGGACCCGGTTGGTGGTAGGGCCCCGGAGCCTTTGAATTGGCCAGAATCACTAAACCAGGTCTGCCGTAGCTGGTGTTTTTCGGGTGACGGCAGTTCCGGTTCGTGGAACGGGGCGCGGGTGGGGCGTCCCCCAGTACGCATCCCTAAACCAGGTTCCACTCCAGTTCAATCTGCCAACGCCCGAGTGCGGGGCTGCCGCAGCCCCCTGAGATCCGACGTTGCCAACAAAAATGGCAACAACGCAAAAAGTCACGCCCGGAGCCCCGGGCCCCATCTCTCTCTCTCTCTCTGCGTCCCTCGTCGAGCCGCATCGATCCGTGAGGGCCCCAGGGCCCGACGCCGAGCGAGAACGCCCGCTGTGGCAACGTTGCAGCGCCAGGATCTCGGGCCCCCCCCCCCTTGGAATCGCCGCGGGGGCACCATCGGCTCTCCTCTAGAGGAGGGGCGTCGGGGCGCCAACTTCCCGCAGCTCAAGGAAACATATAATCGTCCGTCGATCCTGCAGATCTCGCACTGCGTCGTCGGCGGTGTTGGCGTTTTTTTTTTTTCGTTGCGACGTTGTGGTGATTCCAGATCTCGGGGGGGGGGGCCCGCCGTGGGCCAGGAGCCGAGCGGCGCCCCCGCACCTCGAGGCGGCGCCGGCGGCGCCGCCGCGGGCGCCGCGGCGGCGCGGCGCGGCAGCGGCGCGGCCGCGGCGGCGCACGGGCGTGCCGAGGCCGCGCGCGGCGCGCGCGTGGGCGCGGTCGCCCGCGGGCCTGCGCGCCGAGGAGCCGAGGGCGGCGCGCACGAGGCGGGCGGCGCAGCGGCGGGTGCGCCGTGCCGCGGCCGAGGCTCCGACGGCCTGCAGTCCAGAGCTCCTCCAGCTCCGCCGCCCTCCTCCTTCTCTCCTCCCTCCTCCTCCTCCTCCTCCTCCTCCTCCTCACTCCTCCTTCTCCTCCCTCCTCTCCTCCTCCTCTCCCTCCTTCCTCCTCCTCCTCCTCCTCCTCCTCCTCCCTCCTCCTCCTCCTCCTCCTCCTCCTCCTCCTCCTCCTTCCCGGATGCGGCGCGCAGACTGGTGCCTCAAACATGGTCGGGTCGCAACAAAAACAATCTGGACGGGAGGTGTTTGGCCGATTTCGGCCTCGGGGGGGCCTCGCCGGGCCTCGGGGCCGTCAAGAAAAACGACTCAGGATGAGAAGCCAGTCCTGGGGAAATGGTCGGGACTTCCAGAGGCCCCATCATTGTCAAAAATCACGACGTCGAACGTCTGGGATCGCTTGGCATCGCTCGGACGTGTGCGGCTCTTCCTCGGCCGCCGAGGAGCCTCTGAACTCGCAGAAGCAAGGGGAAGGGACGCCCGAGGAACGCACGGGGAAGGGACGTCCGAGCGAGGGCCGGATCGAGCGGGCAAAGCGCCCCGAGCGGTGCGAGAACGCGGGGCGGACGAGCCCGCCCCGGGACCAGCAGCTGCAGGGGGATGTCTCCGCAGAGGGCCGGCGGACACCGCGACGGCGGCGCGGGGCGGCGGTCGGCAGCAGAGCTGCTCGGCAAGCAGGGCGGACAGCTCCGCCCCTCAGCTCCCGTGGCTGGCCCGCGGCACGGCGGGACCGAAGTCGGGGGGGGGGGGGGCAGGGCGAGAGTGGACGGCCTCGTGAGGAGGCGCCCCCCCCCCCCCCCCCCCCCGCCCCACCTCCCTGGCTGGCTGTCGGACCGCATGCCATGCTTGTCTCGGTCCTGGCGCCCTTCCCCGATCCCGGCCCTCCATAGGGGGGGGGGTCCAGGCTCGGGGGGGGGGCGCACCGACCAGTCGCCCGCCGATCGCGGAGGGGCCGAGGGGGGCCCAGTGGGCCCTCGACAATAGGGGGGGGGTCCAGGCCCAGGGGGGGCGCACCGACCAGTCGCCCGCCGATCGCGGAGGGGGCCGGGGGGGCCCACTGGGCCTCGACAATAGGGGGGGGGGATCCAGGCCCAGGGGGGGCGCACGACCAGTCGCCCGCCGATCGCCGAGGGGCCCGAGGGGGGGCCCACTGGGCCCTCTACAGTAGGGGGGGGGATCCAGGCCCAGGGGGGCGCACCGACCAGTCGCCCGCCGATCGCCGAGGGGCCGAGGGGGGCCCACTGGGCCCTCTACAGTAGAGCGGGGGGGCCAGTCACAGGGGGGAGCACCGACCAGTCGCCCGCCGATCGCCGAGGGGGCCGAGGGGGGCCCACTGGGCCCTCTACAGTAGAGCGGGGGGGCCAGTCAAGGGGGGGCGCACCGACCAGCCGCCCGCCGATCGCCGATGGGGCCGAGCGGGGCCCACTGGGCCCTCTGCAGTGGGTGTGGGGGGGGGTCCAGGCTCAAGGGGGGGGGCACCGACCAGCCGCCCGCCGATCGCGGAGGGGCCGAGGGGGGCCCAGTGGGCCCAGTGGGCCCTCTGCAGTAGAGGGGGGGGGTCCAGGCCCAGGGGGGGCGCACCGACCAGCCGCCCGCCGATCGCGGAGGGGCCGAGGGGGGCCCAGTGGGCCCACTGGGCCCTCTGCAGGGGGGGGGGCACCGACCAGTCGCCCGCCGATCGCCGATGGGGCCGAGGGGGGGCCCACCGGGCCCTCCCCGCCCAGGGGCGTGCAGGCTGTGCCACCGGGGGCCTGCCGCCGGTCCCCCGCGGCGGCGCCTCGCCGATATGTGGGGAGCTGGTTTTTCCCCCCTCCCTCGGAGCCGGCCCCTCCCGCAGCGCTCTGCCCCTCTTGGGCGGCGCGCTCCGCGGAGGAGGACTGCTCGCCTTCGGGCGTCGGAGGAGTTGGCGTGCACTCCGTTCATAGCTGAGGATTCGAGAGTTCTTGGGTTTTTTTAGGGGGCCAAGGCCCTGTCATTGCTAGCTGTTCTATCCTGGGCCTCTTCCTGGCCACTAATATTAGGGGGTCAGGAACAGTTAGAAGCGAGCACCATTAGAAATGCGCCCGATTGGACATGAACGACGTGCAGCTCTTCCTCGGCGGGAGGCGGCGGAACCCTGACTCCGGATCCGCCCTACTTTGGGGAAATTCGTAAGTAGGGCTTGGAATTTCCGCCTTACTTTTCAAGCCCCGCTGATGCCAATTTCCGCCCTACTTTTCTGTTGCTGTTTCTGTGGATTTCCGCCCTATTTTATGTTGGGTGCAGCAATTTCCGCCCTACTTCTTCGGCCTCTTATAGGTGGATTTCCGACGCAGTTTTAAGTTGGAACAAAAAGCCAAAGTAGGGCGGATCCGGAGTCAGGGAAGTTCCGCGGTGGCCGGCGGGAGCAGAGCGAGGGCGGCGCCGCCAGCGGCAGCCACGGGTGCGCCCGCCCCAGACCCCCGACGTCATGATTTTTTCATGACGCGACCCCCAGAGGTCCAGACCCATTCCCCGGGACCGGTTTTTCGTCCCGAGTCGTTTTCTGACGGTCCCGAGGCCCGGTAAGGTCCCTCAGAGGCCGAAAACAGCGAAAAACCTCCCGTCGTGATTTTTTCACGACGCGAGGAGGTCTGGGGCGAGAGGCGGCAACGTGCCCCCCGAGCAGTGCGCTTCCGCTTCGGGGGCCCCTCTAAGCCGCGCGCTTCTTCGGGCAGCCGAGCTCCGATTGCCCGTGCGGCCGGCTCGTCGCCGCCCGCCGCCGCCGTCGGCGCTGGGCCCCGCCCTCGGCGCCGGTTTTCACACATGCTCCGCGTGCGGATCGCGTCTTAGGAATGCAGGGATTCAGTATTCAACACCCCAGACCTCCTCGAGTCATGAAAAAACCACGACGGGAGGTTTTTCGCTATTTTCGGCCTCCGGGGGCCCTCGCCGGGCCTCGGGACCGTCAAAAAACGACTCAGGACGAAAAACCGGTCCCGGGGAATGGGTCTGGACCTCTGGGGGTCGTGTCATGAAAAAATCATGACGTCGGGGGTCTGGGACAACGATGAGCTCACGCATAGATTCATTCACAGATGAAGCCTGTCTTGGAATCCCAGATGTCTAGGAATCCTATCTATTCAAAACCTGCCCTGGTGCCGGCCCGGCGGGCTCGTGGCCGCGCGTCTGCGCCCGGCGCCGCCTTTGCGTCGCCGCCGTGGGGCCCCGTCGTGGCGGTCTGGCCAGCTTCTGTGGCCGCCCTTTCGGCCGCCCGTCGCCGCCCGTCTCTCGCGCCGCCCTGCGCCGCACTGAGCTGCACTGCGTTGCCTCGCTTTGCAGTGCTTCGCGTTGCTCTGCATTGCTCTGCGTTGCCTCGCATGTTCCTGCTTTGACCTGCACGGTTTTGCGTTGCTCCGCATCGCTTTGCCCTGCTTTGGCTGGCATTGCTCCGAATCCGGTTGTTTGCTCTGCATTGCGTTGATTTGCTTCGCATTGCAAGGTTTTGCATGGCTTTCCAGTGCTTCGCATTGCTTCGCATTGCTTTGCATTGCATTGTTTCGCATTGCCTTAAATTGCTTTGCATTGTTTTGCATTGCATTGCTTTGCATTCCTTTTCATGGGTTTGAATTGATTAGTATTGCTTTGCATTGCTTTGCATTGCATTGCTTTGCATTGCTTTGCACTTCTTTGTATTGCGTTGCACTTCTTCGCAGTGCATTGCATCGCATTGCATTGCTTTGCACGGTATTGCTTTGCATTCGATTGCTTGCACCATTATTTTTGCGTTGTTCGCCTCGATGTGAATTTATTTGCGTTGCTTTACGTCGCGTGGCATTGCACTGCCTTGCGTTGCTCTGCGTTGCTTCGCTTTGCATTGCCTTGCTTCGCATTGCAGTGCGTTGCACTGCCCTGTAGCGCCTTGCGTTGCGTGGCTCCTCACTGCACTGCGTGTCCTCGTGTTGCTCTGCAACGCTTCGGAGCTTATCACTGTCTTGCATTGCCTATGGCATCGCAATGTTTGCTTCGAGTTGCATTGCAATGCTTTGCTCTGCATCGCATGGTGTGGCACTGCGTTGCGCTGCTTTGCACTGGTTGGCATCGCATGGCTTCGCATGGCTTCGCATTGCTCCGCATTGCTTTGCGCTGCTTGCATTGCTTTGCATTCCTTCGCATGGTTTTGCACTGCTATGCAGCATTGTGTATCAGTGCATTGCTTTGCTTTGCATTGCTTCGCAATGCTTCGCATGCCTTCGCATTTTTTTGCGTCGCATGGCGTTGCTTTGCATTGGATTGCGTTGCATTGTTTTTCGTTGAATTGCTTGCCAAATCGTCGCGATGACTAGTTTTTGTGTGCAGTGCGTCGCATTGCCTCGCATTGCTTCGCACTGCTTTGCATCGCTTTGCGTTGCTGTGCATTTGTTGTTGCATGTGTTTGCTTTGAATTGCATTCCATTTCTGTACATTGCTTTGCATGTATGCATTCGCATGTCTTTGCAGTTCGTTGCATTGCTTTTCATTGCGTTGCTTTGCATTGTGTTGCATTGCTTTGCATTGCTTTGTTTTGCATTGCTTCGCATTGCATCGCATTGCATTGCTTTGCAGTGCGTTGTAGGTCGTTGCGTTTGTTTGGATGTTATTTCATTGCTTCGCATTGATTTGCATTGCGGTGCGTTGCTTTGCATTGCTCTGCTTTGCACTGCGTTGCATTGTTGCGCATGGCAGCTCATTACTTTGCATTGCTTTGCATATTTGTTGCGTGTTTTGTTTTTCGCAGAGCGTTGCATGGCTTTGCGTTACTCTGCATGGTATTGCTTTGTTTTGTATTGCTTTGTCTGGCATTGCTGTGCATCCGATTGTTTGCTTTGCAGTGCTCTCCATAGCTTTGCATTGCTTCGCATCGCTTAGCATTGCTTCGCCTTGCAGCGCATTGCTACTGATCGCACTACACTCCATTGTAGTGACTTGGACTGTTTTGCACTACCTTAACGGCACCAAATGGATTGCAGTGGCTAGGTTGCGCCGCATTGATTGCACCACCTCGATGGCAATGCATATCCTGCAAGACATCACTGTTTGGGGTCTACGCTGCCTAACATTTTGGGGTTCAGGTTTCCGGAGTCGGCCAGGTGGGGAGGGGGGGCGTCCCCCGTAACGGGCGTTGCCGCGACTCGTCAACGACTGCAGCTCTTGCGCGCCGCCATACCATGCGGCGCAGCACGCAGCCCCCGAGCCTCGCTGCGTCGAGGCGCAGTTCTTCGGGTATCACAAGAAGGGTCTGGTGAAAGTGGGCGAGTTCGGCAAGGACGTGCCCGAGTGGTACACCCTGGCGATGGCGCCGCCTCTTGACATATGGCTTGCCCTGGGCTGCCTGAGATACTACCTGAACACCATCAGGCCCTCGGTGGCGGTGAAGGTGTGGGACGCGAGGCAGCAGGAGGCGCAGGAGGGGGTCACCAAGGCAGAGTTCTTCCGCAGGTTTGGGTTCGTCCTGCTCAGCCACAAGACGGCCATGACCGCCTCCGACTGGAACAGGAGCGCCCCCCACGCCGCTGAGCACCGCCAACACCACTGGCCACATGGCATGGACGGGTGCGCTACTCGGAGGGGGGCCAGCTGAGACCGCGGCAGCTTTTCCGCCCGCCCCAAAGTCCGCACGAGGTCTGCCTCTGGACCTCTCCCGGGTCTCTCTTGCCCTGTTCCCAACCGTCCTGTGGGCTGGGGTCCTCGCTTTGAGGAGGCAGCGCCCCGCGCCGCCCCTCCTCCTCCTTCCTCCCGCTCCCCAGACCCCCGACGTCTTGATTTTTTCCCAACGTCGAGCCCCAGAGGTCTGGACCCCTTCCCCAGGACCGGTTTCTCATCCTGAGTCGTTTTTTGGCGCTCCCGAGGCCCGGCGAGGGCCCCCGGAGGCAGAAAGTAGCGAAAAACCTGCCGCTGTGATTTTTTCACGACGCGAGGGGGTCTGGGTCTCCCTTTCCTCCATCACCACCCTCATCCCCTCATCCTCGCCCGTGCGTCCCCCCATCGACTCCGGCACGCCCCGCACTCGCTTGCCGGTGGCAGGGCTCGCAGCTCCAGCCCTACAGGGGGATTTTCGACGAAGGATAGGAAATACCCCCAAAATAGTGGAAAAAATGCTCCAAAATGAGTTTGGGGACTGTTTTTCGAGCATTTTTCAACCTCTTGGGGGTATTTTTTAGGCAGTTTTTGTTTGTCGTCGAAAATCCCCCTGTAGTCGGAGGGCACCAACTATACACCAACACCGATCCTGGCCCAGGATCAACCTGGGCCCAGGATCGGTGTATATGCCTTCTTGCGCAAGGCAGGAGGGCGTATACACCGATCCTGGGCCTAGGGTGATCCTGGCCAGGATCGGTGTTGGTGTATAGTTGGTGCCTTCCTATGTAGGGGGACACGCCCGACATACTCCAGCCGTGGCGACGCGGCGCCTCCGGGAGACCCCCGGCAGCACGGAAGGCGCCCGCGGGAGGGCCGCCGCTGTCTCCGCGCGGCCCTCCTCCGAGAGACGCCGCGCCCCCGCGCGTGCGACGGGCGCCCCCGAGCCCTCTTTCTCCTCCTCCTCCTCCTCCTCCTCCTCCTCATCCCTTCTCCTCCTCTCCTCCTCCTCCCTCCTCCTCCCCCCTCCTCCTCCCTCCTCATCCTCCTCCTCCCTCCTCCTCCTCCTCCTCCTCCTCCTCCTCCTCCTCCTCCTCCTCCTCCCTTCTCCTCCTCATCGGCCGCCCGCGGACTTGGCGGACCCGGCGGCTCTGCGGGGGCCACCCGCAGCTCACGATCCAGCTCCACCACGCCACCTTGGGCCAGCTTCCTGTTGAAGCCGGCCCAAGGGAACAGACTCGAGCAGCGCCTGGGAGAGACCCTAAACAGCGGGAGGAGAGGCGGGACGGAGCAGGAGAGGGGAGGCGGGAGACACAGCTACGTTGTTCGGGGTGCGGGGCGCGCGCGCCAACTCTTGCCACGGAGGAGGGAGGAGGGGGAAGGGGAAGGGAGCCAGGAGGAACCGGGAGACGGAGGAGGCGGGAGCGCGGCCGTGTGGTGTGAGCCACCTGCTCCTTCTCCTCCTCCTCCTCCTCCTCCTCCTCCTCCTCCTCCTCCTCCTCCTCCCCCCACCTCCTCCTCCCTCCTCTCTCCTCCCTCCTCCCTCCTCCCTCCTTATTCCTTACTCCTTACTCCTTACTCCTCCTCTCCCGGGGGCGGGGGCGAGCTGAGACGACGGCAAGTCCAAAACGATCCCCAGGTCCGAACGCGACAGGCCGTGGCGACGCGTCCGCCCGCCCACGCGAAGCCCCCCGCCCCCCCGAAGGCCAACTGCTGCTGTGGTCCATCGCCCACCATCGCCCCGAACAATTCCTCCTCCTCCTCGTCCTCCCCTCCCTCCTCCTCCTCCTCCTCCTCCTCCTCCTCCTCCTCCTCCTCTCTCTCTCTCTGCGACATTCCCAGAGATCCGACGTCGTGTTTTTTGTCCATGCGCGGCCCCGGAAACCTCGATCCACTCCCCAGGGCCAGTGTTCCATCCCGCGTCGTTTTGTTGACGGTCCCGAGGCCTGGCGAGGGCCCCTGGGGGCCGAACTGTGTGAAAAACCGCCGTCGTGATTTTTTCAATGCGTTGGATCTCTGGGTTCCTCGAGCCGGATCGATCTGTGATGGTCGCAGGGCCCGTGGCCGCCGCGCGTCGTGCGATGCGCATGCAGTGCTTTTTTCCCAGACATGCAGCGTCCTGATGTTTTGTCCACACGGGGTCCCTGGAAGTCCCGACCCCTTTCCCCGGGACCCGCCTGTCATCCTTGTTGACGGCCCCCCGAGGCCGAAAGTGGCCAAAAACCTCCCGTCCAGATTGTTCTTTTGCGGCCCGACCATGGCTGGGGCACCAGCTTGCGCGCCGTAGGAGCCGGAGGAGGAGGAAGAGGAGGAGGAGGAGGAGGAGGAGG
>CAUYUJ010019634.1:160270-162770 GCA_963575745.1 Prorocentrum cordatum
CAACCATCGGGACAACCGTCGGGACAACCATCGGGACAACACCGTCGGGAACCATGGGGACAACCATCGGGACGACCATCGGGACAACCATCGGGACAACCATCGGGACAACCATCGGGACAACCGTCGGGACAACCATCGGGACACCCATCGGGACACCCATCGGGACAACCCGCGGAACAACCATCGGGGGCCGCGCCCGGCCAGGTGAGGGGGCTGTGGGGGCGGGCGACGTTTTGGGCTCCATGTGGCCTCTATAATTGCAGGAACTTTTACAGCTTCGCCACGCCCGCACGCAGGACACGAGCCGAAACCGAAACCGATTTCCCGATTGGGGTCACTTCCGTTCACACCCCCCAGCCACCGACCTATATGCGTTCCTTCTGGCTATACGGGTACCGATAAGACCACCCTCCAGGTTATAACGAGGTTGGGGGGGACGGGGGAGGCGGTCGACTTGCGATGAGTCCAGCCTTCCGCCAACAAAGAGTGCGCGGGCAAAGACATACCACCTATTTCCGCGTGCTCCTATCAATACAGGTTATATATATATATACCTCTACCTATATATCGATACATATATATGTATATATATATGTATATATCCATCTGTGCGTGTATATGCATGTATATGTATAGCTATCTTTTTAACTACATATACACATATGTATACAACTCAATCAGTCTATCTATCGAGTAGACCCCTCAACCAGTCCATCTTTATAACTATATATATATATGTATCCATACATCTCTATAGCTATCCATCTATCTATATCTCTCTCTCGATCAATCCATCTATCGCCCTGTCTATCCATCTATGATGGTGAGTGGTCGTGGTGGTAATGGCGGTGATGGCGGTGACGATGGTGACATCGCGCCGATCCCCCAGTGCCGCCGCTGTGCCGCATCGACTCGACTCAGAACTGGCGCTTCGCGAAGCATCGGCCTTCACAGGGCACCAGTCAGGACACCCAGCGGGACAATCATCGGGACAACCGTCGGGACAACCGTCGGGACAACCATCGGGACAACCATCGGGACACCAGTCGGGACAACCATCGGAACACCCATCGGGACAACCATCGGGACACCAGTCGGGACAACCATCGGGACAACCATCGGAACAACCATCGGGACAACCATCGGGACAGCACCATCGGGACAACACCATCGGGACATCCATCGGGACGACAACCATCGGGACAACCATCGGGACAACCATCGGGACAACCAATCGGGACAACCATCGGGAGAACCATCAGGACAACCATCAGGACAGCCATCGGGACAACCATCGGGACAACCAATCGGGGCAACCAATCGGGGCACCCATCGGGACAGCCATCGGGACAACCATCGGGACGACCATCGAGGCGACAACCATCGGGACAACCATCGGGGCAACCATCGGGGGCCGCGCCTGGCCGGGGCGGGGGCGGGGGGGGGGCGGGCGACCTTTCGGGCTCCACGCGGCCTCTGCAACTGCAGGAACTGGCGCAGCTTCGCCACGCCCGCACCACACGAGCCGAAGCCGAGACCGAAACCGATTGCTTGGTTTGGGCCACTTCCGTTCACACTCCCTGGCCCCCGTGAGGGCCGCTCCTTTCCAGACTGAGACTCTCGCCCGGATGCCAGGACCTTTCAAGGGCGTGCTCTCCGCAGCGAGAAAGGGTACCTGTAGACACTTCTAAGGAGGGGGCTTGAGACGGGAGGGTGTTTGCAGCACAGTCGATGCATCTTGGGGTTGCTCCCTTCCTTCTTCTCCTCCTCCTCCTCCTCCTCCTCCTCTGCCTGCCCCCTCTCCACCAACGGACAGAGCAAGGGGAAGTGTGCGAGCGGCAACTAGTTCTACGTTCTGCGACTGTTCGATCACCGTCGTAATTTGGGTGCTGTCCCTGGTAGAGTAGAGAAGCGGATGCTTGATGTAAATCACGGGGTCGTATGGGTCGTTGGCGATCCTTCGGACATGGTGGAAAGGACAGGAAGAGGTGCAGAATCTGGAGCTGGAGGAGGGGGAGGGAGAACGGGGAGGGAGAGGAGGAGGAGGAGGAGGAGGAGGAGGAGGAGGGATGAGGAGAGGCAGAGGTAGTATGAAGAGTAGGACTCAGCTACTGGAGGATGGAGGAAGGAGGAGAGGAGGAGGATGAATATTGAGGAGTGATTAAGAGAGGAGGAGGAGAGGAGGATGAGGATGATTAGAAGGAGGATTCGCTGCTAGAAGAGGAGGACTCGCCACTGGAGGAGGAGGAGGAGGAGGAGGAGGAGGAGGAGGAGGGGGAGGAGGAGGGAGCTAATGGAGCTCTCTATATACATACACATACACACATCTTTTGTGGGGGGGGAGCAGGATGGGTTCGTGCCGTTTGGGTGGTGCCACGGCGCGGGCGCTGGCGTTGAATATTGACGACCTCCGATTGGCGGAGGTCGTGCGGGGTTCGCGTGGGCATCCGTATTCGCACTTGTGGGAGTAGGCGTCGGCGGTTTTCTTTGATTTCCG
>CAUYUJ010019634.1:167770-172770 GCA_963575745.1 Prorocentrum cordatum
GCCGACGGGCTCCGCTTCTAGCGCGCCTCTGAGCGCCGTCGCCAAAGCCAGACCTCCGCCGAAACGCGGTCGCGACGGGCCCCAGGCTCGCGACGAGTTCCCCGTCGCCTCGCAGCGAGGTGGGCTGCCGTCCTCCTCCGCGGTTGGCTTTGCGCGCTCCAGCGACGCTGGTTCGGCCCCGCTGGGAGTGGCGCGCGCCGCCGAGGAGCTGGAGGAGACGGGCAGCCCTGGGGGGGTGCCACGCAAGGCTGAGAGCGCCGCGACTATCCCCCCCTTCGCGCGAGCTCTTGCCGAGCAGTGTGCGCGGCCTCGGGCTCGCGCGGGCGGGGAAGGAGGTTCGCCCGACGGGGGCCGGGGAGGCCCTGGCCAGCCCGAGGCGCGCGTCGCAGCGCCCTGGGGCCAGAATTCGGTTTCCCCGGATGCTCAGCGCTCCGCCCGCTGCTTCTGGTCCGATCGCGCCTTCTCTCCAGGTCCGACTCGCCTCCCATGAGGCTCCCGCTTCGGCCGGCAGCGGGGTTACTGCTGATCCTGCAGCTTGCAGTCCAGCCAGCGTGGTTCATCCCTCTTGGCAGCGCGGGCTGCCGTCCGATCGCGCTCGAGTGGCAGCGAAGCGTGACGCGCGCGCCAGTCGGATCCGTTTCCGAGCCAGGCGTCGCTTGCGTCTGGACGTCTGGACACGGCTGCTCGCGCAGAGGCCGAGGCCGATCCGAGCCCCCCGGCGGCTGCGCGCACCGCCGCTGACGAGGCCGTTAGCGCAATCGCCGTGGCCAGCGCTGCGAGGGCGCGGGATGCCGCCGCGCCCCCTGAACCGGCCCTGCCTCGATGCCGAGGCGGGGCCTGCGACGGGCGAGAGAGCGGCTGCCCTCCGCGCGGCCGCCGACCCCCTTCGGGCCACGGCCCGGCTCTCGGGCGAGCGCCAGCGCAGCGCGGCGGCAGCTTCGGGGGGGCCCACCTCGGCCGAGGAGCCCGCTCCCATCCCTCCGGCTGGCATGCGCCTCTCCGACGATGCTGTCATGGCCCCCGCAGGGGAAGGGGCGCGCTGCCGGGGGGTGGCCCGGGGCAGTCGCCCATTCGGATGTCGAGGCTGCCCCCAGCGGCGCCCGCTCCCGCAGCGTTTGTTCGCCGGCGGCGCGCAGCGAGGCCACCTCCAGGTCGGCTTCTTCGATCGGCATGGGCTGCTCCAGTGAGGCGCCTCTCGCAGCTCCGACGCGCCTGCCCCGCGCCCTCCTGCGTGCGATGGTTGTCCTGTGCTTCGCGTGGGATTGGCCCGTCGCGGCAGCCCCGCTGCTCGCGGGGTTCACCATGTCCACGAGGCCAGGGGAATTAGCGTCCGCGCGCCGCTGCGACGCGTCGCTGCCGAGCGACCGCCCCGACGCGGATGAGGGAGGAGGTGGATGCGCGTCTGGCGCCGCCATCCTCTCCGCGCGCCCAATCGCCGTCGGGCCCAGCACGAGCACGCGCGCTGTTCGGGCAGTTCGGCTGTCCGGATTTGGGAAAAGGTGTTCGGTAGTTTGAACCCCGCCGATCCGCTCGCCCCGTTTAGGCATAGCGGCTTCCGCACTCGGTGGAATCATCTGCTGAGGGCCTTGGGCGCCCCTGTCTCCCGACGGTCTGCTGGCGGCGCTCTGTCGCCCTCTTGCTTGCGAGGCTCGGCCACCGCCGCCCCCCGCGACTTGGGTGCCCTCCCCAAGGCCGCGTGTGCCCAAGTAGCTTTCTTCGCCACTGCCAGGGACCGCCTTGTCGCTACCTATTTGGATGCGACTCCCTTCGAGTGGTCCGTCCTCATAGGGGCCGCCCACCAAGGCCCTGTCACGTCACAAGGTCTTTCAGCCCGGGATCGGCGAGTTCGCCCTCTCGGGCGACCAGGCGTGACCTAGTCCGCCTGAGCGGCGCCGCTCGGTTCGCGCGCGCGTCGGCCCCGGGCGCCTCGGGGCTGCTCGCGCGCGCGTGCCGCCCGCCCGCGCGGAAACCGCTCTCTCGCACGCGATTGGGATACTGTCTCCCTTATCCACCCCGTCGTGGCGCTTCGGCGGTCTCGGCAGCGTCTCGCCCCCCCCCCTCCCCCTCCCCTGAGGCCTGCGGCGCTGCGAGTTCGCCCTCTCGGGCGAAAGGCGTGACCTAGTCCGCCTGAGCGGTGCCGCCCGGTTCGCGCGCGCGTCGGCCCCGGGCGCTTTGCTGCTCGCGCTGGCGCGTGCCGCGCGCCCGCGCGGAGCCGTTCTCTCGCGCGCGATTGGGAGAATCCTTCCCCTCGTCCTCCTCCGCCCACTGCCCTACGCGCTCAGCCTCCTCTCCCCGCCCCCCCCCGACGAAGAGGAGGAGCGGGGGAAGGAGCGATGGGGGGCGGGGAATGGAGCGACCTTAGCTCGGCAGAACGTCGGTTGCCTATCACCCAGCAGCATGATTTGACGCTGAGGAACGGCGGTGCCCTAGATGCTGGGGACCGCGTCGGCGGAGGCGGAGGAGGATGAGGAGGAGGAGGAGGAGAAGGAGGAGGAGGAGGAGGAGGAGAAGGGACCAGTGTAATTCCAAGAATAATCAGCGATGTTGGACGAAACCCTCCCTCCAGGCTCCCTCTTCATAGGCTCCTTACAAGGGTTCATTTCCATTGAGGGAGCTGCCCCGTTGGAAGACACTTGTTTGAAGACCCGGAAGCATGCCGAAAGATTACTCTCGGGAGTCCAACGCCACGGATCAACCCGACTGTTGCGTTTTGACGATCTTCAACCGTGCCGAAAGCCATTTTTGGGACTTGAACGCCGCGAATCAACGAACTGTTGCGCCCTCATAATCCTGAATCCTTCCAGACACGATTTCTGGTGCGCTGATCATGGGAATAGGCGAAACTCTTGCAACTGTTTGGACGGATGTGCGCGAAGCTAAGGCGAAAATCACATTTTGAGGAGCCGTCCTCCATCGGTGAAATTGTTGCAAACGTTTAAAACGAATATGCGCGGCGCTAAGGCGAGAGCCACTTAAAAACGGCTGCCCTTCAATCCGTGAAAATATTGCAAAAGTTAAAAACGAATGCGCGCGGCGCTAAAGCGAGAGTCACATATTGAAAGCGGGTGGTCCTCAATCAGTGAGAGTATTGCGGATGTTTAGAACGTGTGTGCGCGGCGATGAGGCGAGAACCATATTCTGAAAACCACCAGCACTCCGTCGAATATGGAAGTCTCAGGGTCATCAATGATGAGGAAGTCTCATGCGAAGCGCCCGGCCCACCCTAAAAACTGGCCTCGGGGTGCGACAGGGAGAAGGGATGTAGAAGGAAAAGGAATTGAGAGATGAGGGACGAGGGAGGGGGGAGGAACGAGGGAGGAGGGAGGAGGGGGGAGGGGGGACATAGGAGAGAGGAGGGAGGAAGGAGGAGGGAAGACAACGACGACGAGGGATTAGGGAGGGAGGGAGGGAGGACGGGAGGGAAGGAAGGAGGAAGGGAGGGAGGGAGGGAGGGGGAGCAGGAAGGAGAACTCAGGGGCACGCGCGCACGCACGCACGCACGCACGCAGGCACCCATACACACAGAAACACAACCACAAACGGGTGGTGATGTGGAGGAGAAGGATCAGGAGCAGGATCAGGAGCACGGGTGGTGATGAGGAGGAGAAGGAGCAGGAGCAGGAGCAGGAACAGGATGAGGAGCAGGAGCAGAAGGTTGCGAGGTATGCTGATGATGATGCTGCTGCTGCTGAGGATGATGATGATGATGATAATAATAATGATAATGATGATGATGATGATGATGATGATGATGATGATGATGATGATGATGATGATGATGATGATGATGATGATGATGATGATGATGACTATGATGATGATGCTGACGCTATGCTGATGCTGATGATGATGGTGATGGTGATGGTGATGATGATGAGAAGGAGGATGATGGTGATGATGATGCTGATGGTGGTGGTGATAATGATGATGATAATGCTCCTGAGGATGCTGATGAAGAGGACAATGATGGGGATGAGTGAGAGGACGAGTCTGATGTTGATGATGATGTGGATGCTTATTTTGATGATGATGACGACGATGATGGTGATGATTATGATGTTGATGCTGCTGCTGCTACTGATGCTGCTGCTTATGCTGATGGTGATGATGTTGCAGATGATGATGTTGATGATGTTGCTGTTGATAACGATGGTGATGATGTTGTTGATGGTGATGGTGATGGTGATGGTGATGATGATGATGATGATGATGATGATGATGATGACGATGATGATGACGATGACGATGACGATGATGAGGATGATGAGGATGATGAGGATGATGATGATGATGATGATGATGCTGATGATGAAAATGGAGGTGGTGGTGATGATGATAATGCTGATGATGATGGTGGTGGTGGTGATAAGGAGGAGGAGGAGGAGGAGGAGGAGGAGGAGGAGGAGGAGGACCAGTGTAAATTGAGGACGCATGAGCGATGTTGCTGAAACCCTCCCTCCAAGCTTCCTCCCCATAGGCCCCTACAAGACTGTATGTTCATCGAGGGCAGTGGCCCATTAGAAGTCAACCTTCAGATGATCCTCATTCGCGCCAAAGCACCGTTCCTGGGATTTCAACGCTGAGGATCTAGGTGATTGTTGCGGCCTGGCGCTTCTAAATCGTGCCAGGATTCCATTCCTGGGGCTTCAACCATACGAATGCCTGACATTGCCGTATACTTGTAGGACAAGTGTGCGCGGCGCTAAGAAACGAGCCACGTATGTAAAATGAGCTGCCCTCTACTTATAATGCGTCGCAAGCTTTTAATTTGAATGTGCGCGGCGCTAAGGCGATAGCCACATTCCTAAAACGACAAGGACCCGTCCTCCATTCGTGAAGTTGTTGCAAACTGCAAGCTTCAGGATCACACGTGGTGAGGAAGTCTCGGGCAAAAACGCACGACCCGCCCTACCAACACGTCTGGGGGTGAGACGGGGAGGAGTTGTTCACAAGGCAAAGGACGGGGGCGGAGGAGGACGAAGGAGGAGGAGGAGGAGGAG
>CAUYUJ010019635.1:0-27500 GCA_963575745.1 Prorocentrum cordatum
CTTCGTGGTCCCATCGGGAGGGAGGGAGGAGGAGGAGGAGGAGGAGGAAGAGGAGGAGGAGGAGGAGGAGCCCCCACGATATCCACAATTGCGGTATTCACAACTACGTATGGTTGGGTCTTTCGTCAGGCTAATTTAATAGGAAACCCATGCGATCCGATAGGATCCTATGGGACTTCCATAAAGATTGTTTCGTCGGAATCCCATGCGATCCGATAGGATCCTATAGACATCCGACGGGGATTGTACACGGATCCCATGCGATCCTATCGGATCCTATAAGTCTCCTATAGGATCCCAATGCGATCCTATAAGACCCTACAGGGAACCTATCGGATCGTGCGGGGATTCTATGGGCATCCCATGCGATCCTGTAAGGTCCTGTACAATCCGATGGAATTGCGCAGGAAGCCCATGCGATCCCATAGGATCCTATAGGAATCCTTTTGGGATGGTATAGGGATCCTATGTGATCCAGTAGGATCCTATAGGGCTCTTATAGTGACCCGATGCAATCCTACACGATCCTACAAGGATCCTATCTGGTCCTATGGGGATTATTTGGGAAGTCCATGCGGCCCTGTAGGATGCTGTAGGAATCCTATAGGGATTGTATCGGAATCCTATGCCATCCGATCGGATCCGATGGGGATCCCACAGGAATTGTATGGGAATCCCATGCGATCCTATAAGATCCTGTAGGGCTCCTATAGGGATCCGATGCGATCCTATAAGATCCTATTGGGGTCCTATAGGTATGACAGAGCGTGATCCACCGCCGCTTTGCTGTGGAAAAATCCCCTCCCCCCTCTTCCTCCGGACGTAGAGCCCGTGCCCGGGGGTTCCCCCCCACCCCTCGGAAAGAAAAAATCCTCCCCCCCCCCCCCACCACTCGCTAGCCCCCCCCCCCTCCCTCACCCGGCAAGCCCCCCCCTCACCGGACCCCAACCCCCTCCAGAAAAACAGGGGGGGTCACACCCGTTCGGACCCCCCCCACCCTTCCCCCTCGAAAACCGAAGGGGTCACTACCGGTTCAGCCCCCCCCCCAAAAAAAAAAAACAAAGAACGTCACTACAGGTTCGAGCCCCCCCCCACCCACCTCCTAGGGAAACGGGGGGGGGGTCCATACTGGTTCGAACCCCCACCCCACCCCTCCGAAAAACCGGGGGGGGTCCACTACAGGTTCGAACACCCTGCCCCCCCCTCCCCCTCGAAAACCGGGGGGGTCACTACCGGTTCGAACCCCCCCCCCCTCCCCCTCGAAAACCGCGGGGGTCACTACAGGTTCGAACCCCCCCCTTCGAAAAACCGCGGAAGGGGTCACTACCAATTCGAAACCACTCCCCCCCCCTCACCGCCAGCCAAACGACTACCGGTCCCTACCACCTCCGCACCACATCCCCCACTGCTGTTCCCAGCGCCGCTGTCCTCACCACCGCTGTCCCCACTGGTTCCACCACCGTCCCTACTGTCCCCACCAGAGCCCCCACCACTGTCGCACTGTCCCCACTGTCCCCACCACTGTTCGCACCAAGGTTCCACTTTCCCCACTTCCTCCACGGCCCCATCCACTGCCCGACTATCCCCGCTGTACCCATTGTCCCACTGTCTCCTCCGCTGTCCCACTGAGCTGTCCCACTGTTCCCACCACTGTCCCCACTGTCCCCGCCGCTGTCCCCACTGTACCTCTGTCCCATTGTCCCACAGCCGTCCTCGCCACCGCCCTCACCACTGTCGCCACCACCGCTGTACCCTCCACCGTCCCACTGGTTCCACAACATCCCCCTGTCCCCACACCACTGTCCCCACCACCACCGTCCCCACCACTGTCCCACTGTCCCCACTGTTCCCACCATTATCCCCGCTGTCCCCAACAGTGCCCCCATCACTGTCTCAGTGGCCCCACCCTCCCCACCATTGTCCCACCACGGTCCCACTCTCCCCACTTTCCCCACGGTCCCCACAACTGTCCCACTGCCACTGTACCCACTACTGTCCCACTGTCCCCGCCGCTGTCCCACTGTGCTGTCCCAGCGTCCCCACTGTCCCCATCACTGTCCCACTGTCCCAACTGTCCCCGCCACTTTCCCCACCGTGCTATTGTCCCACCGCTGTCCTCACCACCGCCTTCACCACTGTCCCCACCACTACCGTCCCCACCACTGCCCCGCTGTCCCCTCACCACTGTCCCGCTGTCCCCTCACCACTGTCCCCACCACCACCGTTCCCACCACTGTCCGTCCGCACTCCCCTCGGTTTTCGAGGGGGGGGGGGCTTCGAACCGGTAGTGGCCCCCCCCGGTTTCCGAGAGGGGGGTCGAACCGGTAGTGACCCCCTTCCTTTTCATGATGGACTGGGGGGGGGAGGGGGGGGGTTCGAACAGGTAGTGACCCCCCCCCGGTTTTCCGGATGGGGGGGGGGTCGAAACAGTAGTGGCCCCCCCCTGTTTTCCGCCAGCAGCGGTCGATCACGCTCTTTCGTAGGTTTAGGACCCTATAGGATCCTGAAGGAATTGTATAGAAATCCCATGCGATTCTGTAGGCTCCTCTAGAAATCGTATTAGGATTGTAGGGGGGGCCCATGCGATCCTATCGGATCCTTCAAGGCTCCTGTAGGGACTGTATGAGAACCCCATGCGATCCGATAGGAACCTATAGGGATCCCATAGAGATTGTATTGGGATCCCATGCGATCCGATAGGGTCCTATAAGGATCCTATAGGGATCCTATAGGGATCCTTTAGGAACTGTGTGGGAACCCCATGTGATCCTATAGGATCCTATGGGGCTCCTGTAGGGATCCTATGCGATCCTGGGGATCCGATGGGATCCTGTGGGGAGTGTATAGGAATCCCATGCGACCCTGTAGGGCCCATCGGGATACTATAGAATTTGTTATAGGAAACCCATAAATTCCAATCGGATCGTATAGTCTATGGGGATCCTATAAGCATCCCAAGCGATCCCAGAAGATCCGATGGGAATCCGATAAGCATTGTATAGGAAGCCCATGCGATCCTATAGGATCCTATAGCGATTGTGTAGGAATCCCATGCGAGCCTGTAACGTCCTCTTGAAAACGTACAGGGACTGTATAGAAAACCCAATGCGATCCTATAGGGATCCTATAGGGACCATTTGGGAGTGCATAAGCAACCCATGCGATCCGATAGGGATTGTATAGGAATCCCATGCGATCCTGTAGGGTCCTATAGGGATCGTGTACGGTCCTGTCGGGATATTACAAGGATTCTGTCGGAACCCCATGCGATCCTACATGATCCTATGGGAATCGTATAATGGTTGTATCGGAATTCCATGCGATCCTATAGGGTCATATGGGCATCGTATGGGGATTGCATAGGATCTTTAAAGATCCCTACAGGGTCTTTCTAGGATCGTTCTAAGGTCATAGACGATTCCACTGGGATCCCTATGACCCCATATGATCCCTATAGGATCCTATGGCGCCCCCACAGAATACTACACGATCCCTCTAGGATCCTATGACACCCCTATAGGATCCCCCACGATACCTCGAGAGGGGTGTGGTGAAATGAACCGTGTAATGAACCTTCGGTGGAGCTCCCTGTGGAGCCAGGGCCGTGATACTCGAGGGGTGTGTGGAGCTCCCTGTCGGGCCACGTCCACGATCCTCGAGAGGGGTGTGCCGAAATGAAAATTCGGTGGAGGCCACGATCCTCGAGAGGGGTGTGCTGAAATGAACCTCCGGTGGAGCTCCCTATGAACCCACGGCCACGGTCGTCGAGAGGCGTGTTGAGCTCCCTGTGCGGCCAGGGCAACGGTTCTCGAGAGGGGTGCGCCGAAATGAAGCTTCGGTGGAGCTCCCTGTCGGGCCAAGGACACGTACCTCGAGAGGGGCGTGCCGAAATGAAGCTTCGGTGGAGCTCCCTATGGGGCCAGGGCCACGGTCCTTGAGAGGGGTGTGCCGAAATGAACCCTCGGTGGAGCTCCCTGTGAAGCCAAGGCCGCGATCCTCGAGGGGTGTGTGCTGAAATGAAGCTTTGGTGGAGCTCCCTGTGGGGCCAGGGCCAAGATCCTCGAGAGGGGTGTGGCGCTCCCTGTGCGGCCAAGGCCACGATCCTCAGGAGTGGTGTGCCGAAATGAACCTTTGATGGAGCTCTCTGTGCGGCCAGGACCTCGATCCTCGAGAGGGGTGTGCCCAAATGAACCTTCGGTGGAGCTCCCTGTAGGGCCAAGGCCACGATCTTTCGGAAGGGTGTGCCGAAATGACGATTCGGTGGAGCTCCCTGTGGGGCCAGGGCCACGATCCTGCTTGAGGGTTGTGCCGAAATGAAACTTCGGAGAAGCCCTCTGTGAGGCCAGGGCCACGATCCTCGAGAGGTGTGCGCTGAAATGAACCTTCGGTTGAGCTCCCTGTCGGGCCAAGGCCACGATCATCGAGAGGGGTGTGCTGAAATGAACCTTCGGTGGAGCTCCCTGTAGGGCCAGGGCCACGGTCCTCGAGAGAGGTGTGCCGAAATAACGATTCGGTGGAGCTCCCTGTCGGGCCAAGGACACGTTCCTCGAGAGGGGCGTGCCGAAATGAAGCTTCGGTGGAGCTCCCTATGGGACCAGGGCCACGATCCTCGAGAGGGGTGTGCCGAAATGAAGCTTCGGTGGAGCTCCCTGTAAGGCCAAGGCCACGCTCCTCGAGATGGGTGTGCTGAAATGAACCTTCGGTAGCTGGTTGCTGGATGCTGGGGGGGTCCCCGGGCAACAAGGTCACGTGTCAATCAACAACAACAACAGCAGCAACAGCAACAGCAACAGCAACAGCAACAGCAACAGCAACAGCAACAGCAACAACAACAACAACAACAACAACAACAACAACAACAACAGAAACAACAACAACGGCTCCCACCTGATACTTCCTCACAGTGTATTCCCGAATCGCGCTCTCGCGCGGGACGCCCTCACAATTTACAGAAGAATCGCGCTCTCGCGTGGGCCTTCCTCGCCATGGATTCAAACGTCGCGCCCTCGACACTCGGAAACAACGCTCTCGCTATGGATTTCCTCACGATTTATTTGGGAATCGCGCTATCGTTCGAGAAGTCCTCGCGATTCATGCAGTTTTCACGCTCAAACGCAACCTGCTCGACCTGGCCGCTTGGGCCCGCCTTCCCGACCCCCCCGTTAGGGTCTACCCGCCCGCTTGGTTCTGCCACGTGATTTCTGCTCCAGGCCCCCCTCCTGTTGATCCCGTGCTCGATCCTTCTCCCTCCCCCTTGTCCCTTCCATCCGTCCCCTGTTCTGGTGCCTTAGGGGCTGCAAAAAATGCACGTTGCAGGAAAGAAAAGTGTATACCCGCAAGGGGGTGCGATCGAAGACGGAGAGGGCGGACAAGGATTTCGGATATACGTGGTGAATGGCCCGCGAGCAGATAAGAGCGAACATACTCAAAACGATTGTTGTTTGCGTTGTAGTTGTTGTTGCTGTTGGTGATGGTGGTGGTGGTGCTGTTGTTGCGGTTACTGGTGTTGCTATTGGTGTATGTGTTGTTGTTGGTGGTGGTGGGTGGGGGGGTGTTGTTGCTGGTGTTGTTGGTGTTGGTGTTGGTGTTGTTGCTGCTGCTCAGGGCGCACCCCTCCCAAGGCATGCTCCTCCTCCTCCTCGTCCCCCTCCCATCCTCCTTCGCATCCTTCTCACACCTCACCGTTTTACTCCTCTTCCTCCTCCAAGGACCTCGGCGGCCCCTCGAGGTCCTGGGAAGTCCCCTGGAGCCCTCGGAAGGGATTGTGCCTGATTCCAGAGATGGCCCCGTGGCGACTGCAAAGGTCGACCCCTTCGAGATCGAGGCGCCCTGTTGTCTCATACGTCTCCCTTCCATGACCTCTGCGTGTCTTCCTGTCGTTTGCGCCATACCGCGCCTAGAGAAGAACGAGCCTCGCGCGCTCTAGGAGTGTCCTCTCGCACCCGCCCCGACTGCAGCATCAGGATCTGGGGGGCGCAGGGGTTCTGGGGGGACGGGGTCATTGGATTCTGGGGGTCCCCTGGGGGCTTCGGGAGAGTGCTCAGACGTTCTGGTGGGTGGTGGTCCCGAAGGCTCCGACATGAAGAGGATGGGGACGCGGGGAGAGACGAGGGCACGGCGGACGACAATGAAGTGGACAGGGACGGCGACGAACAAGAGGAGGGAGGGGGACGATGATGGGGCCGAGCAGGCGGAGGAGGGCGGTGGCCATGGCGTGTGTGAGACGCTTTTCCACTTTCGTCGTCGTCGCCTTGGGAGCATCCAGGGGCTCTGCGGGGCGCGTCGGGCCCCTCCCCGAGACCCCCCCCTCTCCTCCTCGGGACCCCTCCCCCCCTCGACCCCTCCTCGAGCCCCCCCCCCCTCGAGCCCTCCACCTCGAGACCCCGAGGCCTCGTCGACCCCTCTTCGAAACCTCCCCCCTCCTCGAACCCTCCCCTCGACCCCCTGCTCGACCCCTCCCCTCCCCTCGACCCCTCCCCTCCTCGAGCCCCTCCCTGGCCCCTCCTCGATCCCCCCCCTTGACGCTTTTCCGTTTGAGCCGACGTCCTTGTCGCCGCCGCTGCCGCCGCCGCAGCCGCTGCCGCCCCCCCCCCGTTCCCATGGGCTCTCCTTCTCCTCAAGCGTTCGGGCCAGAGAAGAAACCGAGCAACGTCGTGGCCGAGTCGAAGGGACGCCCCTTCAGAGGCCTCCTAGATGGGGTCGGAGTAGATGGGGTCGGAGGATCGCGCCGCATCGCCGATGCATCGGCGATGCATCGGGGATGCACCAGCCACGCGTCGTCGACGTCGCCGATGCATCGGCGACGTCGACGTGAAGCACATCGGGCCCCACATCGAGCCGCATCGGCACTGCATCAGCGATGCGGCGCGATCCTCAGACCCCATCTACCCCGTCCCCTTCTGAAAGGCCCAGAATGCTTTGTGTGCCTGGTGAACAGAAGCGGGAAAGGGAGGAGGAGGAGGAGGAGGAGGAGGAGGAGGAGGAGGAGGAGGAGGAGGACGAGGAGGAGGAGGAGGAGGAGGAGGAGGAGGAGGAGGAGGAGGAGGAGGGGGAGGGGGAGGGGAGGGAGGAGGAGGAGGAGGAGGAGGAGGAGGAGGAGGAGGAGGAGGAGGAGGGAGGAGGAGGAGGAGGAGGAGGGAGGAAGAGGGGGGAGGGAGGAGGAGGAGGAGAGGGGGGTGAGGGGGGGGGGACGCGGGGGGGGGGGGGCGGGGGAGGGGGATCCTGCGGGATGTGGCCCACCCCTGGGAGGGTGAGCTTCCCTCCCTTGGAGGAGCTTTTCCGTGCGATGTCCTTGCCTCCCAGACGCCTCGAGGTCTCTTGTGCCACGGCCAGCGCCTAGAGGCAATAGCCCTGGATCGCTCAAAGACGGCCCGAGACACCCTCAAGACGGCCTCAGAAGCCCCAAGACGCCCCAAGAGGGCTCCAAGAGGAGCACCAAGAGGGACCCGAGCGGTGAACACTGCAGACCATCATTCCGTTTGTATGTGTTTCTCGTGTCCTCGTATTTTCGGGTTCCCGACGCCTTCAATATCGCCCCAAACGGCCCAAGAGGCTGCCGAAAGCGCTCCAAAACGGCCCGAGACGGCCCCAAGACGGGGGCACCCAAGATTCTCCCGAGAAGGGAACACCAACAGACATTGCGGGCCTTCCGCCTTCCGCCTCAAGAGGTCCCAAGAGGCGCCCAAGAAGCTCCTAAGAGGCCTCCAAGAAGCTCAAACAAGCCCCGAGAGCACTCACAAGAGAACCCAAACAAGGTAAATTCAATTACTTGCATGAAGGTTTGAATGATGTCGTTGTCGCCCTCGCCGTCGCCGCTGCCGTCGCCGCCGCCGCCGCCGCCGCCGTCGTCGTCGTCGTCGTCGTCGTCGCAGTCGCCGTCGCCGTCGCCGTCGCCGTCGTCGTCGCCGTCGTCGTCGTGGTCCTCGTCGTGGTCGTCGTCCTTCAGGGTCGGCGGCACTGGCCGTAAGGCCTTGGCATTATCAGGGGGTGTAGAGAGAATGCTTGAGGACGAGTAGGGGGGGGGAAGAGGGAGGAGGGGAGAGTGCTGACGGGTTCGGAAGGGGACGGGAAGGATGCAGGAGGGACTGTGAGAGGAGGATGTATGAGGAACGAGGGGGCAGGAGGGAGGCGAGAGAACTTTAGGAGGCAACTACTGGGAGGTCTTCGTCGGAAGGATTAAGGAAGATGGAAACCCATTGGGGGGCTGTTACGCTGGGGTGGGCCTCGGATTGAACGGGATTCAGCCAGATTGAGCGGGCTCAAGCGGGATTAAGCCGGATTAAGCGGGATTAAACCGGATTTCGGATCAGGGCAAAATCAGAATTTGACCTCCCAGGAGTTGCGTCCGAAAGAATTCAGGAATAATGCTGAACATGGTAAACATAATAAAGCTGACGACGCCCAATGTGAGGACACATTTTCTCGCGACCAGCAACAAGTTGGATGCCAACTGTCTTGGTCCAACTCACATAGGGGCATCTCGTGATCTGCCCCCCGAATTCTGAGGTCCGGTGAGGACAAGGGTACAGGGCAGACCAAGCTGCGCACAAAGCGAGAGTGGACGTGTGCCAACTTACGCAGGGAAGCCGCCACCAGTGCTAAGCTGCTGCTCCCTCCCTTCCCACACGGGGCAACTACCACCTCCCCCGGCCTGTGAACCCTGCACGGGTCCAGTCGGGGCGATTGTTGCTGAAGGCAGCGGTATACCCTGTGAAATGCTTAAGAAATCATGGGTTAAGAAATTCATAGTCTGAGAATTTGAATAAAAACCCAGAATGTCTATTCAAATCTTAGGGTTCACATTGAAACATTAAGAATAATCGAGACTCTGGCCGAAAACTTGAGTGTTCTTAAGCATCGCCTAGAGTGTATGCGATGCAACCACATGCTGCGCAATGACCGACCTGCAGCACGCTCCGTTGCGCATCGTGGGTGCGCGCAGCACTGCAGTTCACCCTCTACCGTGCCCGCACGTCGCAGGTGTGCTGGAATGCCAGCTGCTGCTTTGCAGGCCCTCGGTATCCCACCGCTCACGGGCCCCCACCCGTTTGCGGGCAGACCGTGTCGCGTGCCCCGTCCCACCCGAGGCCTCGATCCCTCGTTCCTCCCAAAACTCTGGATACACAAACAAACACCACAGACATACAACAACGACGTGTCCGCGTCCAGAACTTCCAAGATGGTCCAGGCAAGCAAACAGAACAACCACGATGGCCCAACATACCGCGACGACGGGCCAAGATGGCCCACGGCGGTCCTCCGCGAGGGTCCAAGAGGGCTTCCGAGACGGTCCCAAAGCGGCCTCCCGTGGGACCCACGACGGCCGTAGACAGCCCTTCGGCTGCACGCGGTAACGCCAAGACGGCCCCACAGACACCCACTATGCAGCAGCGAGGGGCCCAAGCCGGCCCAAGAGAGTCCTAATACTGCCTGAGAGGGCCCCAAGGGACCCCTAAGACTGCCGCACAGGAAAGAAATGCAATATCAACACTGCCCGAATACGGCCCAATAGGACCTTGCATGGGAGCCAAGACGGCCTTGCAGGCCCTTCGACTGCCCAATATGGCGCCAAGACGGCCCACGAGAGGTCCAAGACGGCCTACGACGGCCCCAAGGGAGACTGATTCACAGTCCGCCAAGGCAGCCCCAAGACGGCCCAAAGAAATGCCCTGAGAGCTCCTCAAATGACGTTCGTCATCTTCCTCCTCCTGCCCCTACTCCTCTGTATCCTCGTCGTCGTCGTCGTCGTCATCGTCATCATCGTCGTCATCGTCCCAGTCAAGAACATAAGAAACATCAACATCATCATGACCACCTTGACCGTCATCACCGACATCATCATCCCCAACATCCTCATACTCCTCATCACGACCCTCCCAGGCATGGAGGCACGAGGTGTCACACGCGACGGCCGCCGTGCCCGCTCGAACAATCGCCATCCAGAATACTGGGCTGGCACGATGGCGGGTCTTGCCTCAAGCAACCGGAGCAACATCGAACAATATCGCAGATCACGGCATCGCAACAACGCCGGCGAATCACACGGAATAGCATGTCCTCGTTTGGCAGGTCGTGCCAGGTCCGACCCTACGATGCTGTCCCACAATATTGCGTACAATGTCTAGCATAGCATAACATAACATCTCATACGTCAGACTCGATTGTAACCAAAGTCGTACCATACCGTACCAGTATAACGTCGTAAACTTGCATGGTCTGGCATATTTTACCATGGCATTACATACCAGGGGATAACCTTACAGTATAGGCACACACTGTAATCCTCATTCCACTAACTAACATAATATGTCATCGCATTGCAGCTCATCGGGAAATCACAACGCTGTACTACGTCGACGCAAACGGCGGCATCGCATTCCATTGCACTGCACATTACGTCATACACGGCACAGCAATGTACATGTTCTGCCATCGTACCTCCTGGCAGGCTGAGGCGTGGAGGGATGCCAAGCGATGTCCCAATGCATCTTGGTCCCCCCTGACCCCCCCCCCCCCTGGGTAGAGGGATCACTCCGGGCCACGTGGGACCAATCCTGGCTATGGCTTACTTGGGCCGAGTCCAGCGAATTATGTTTTACACTGGCTGCAATCCCGGCTGCCCTTACCAATAAGCTGTAAATTGACTAGATTCCAAAATCCAATGGATGTACAAAACACATGTCCACTCATGTTCTGCGTCTTGGCACGACGGGATTGGACCGGCTTTTTCCAACAGGAAATCAGCCTGGATTGCTTTCTACTCCGAGGACGACACGTCGTTCCAGGAGTAGTAGTCGCAGCAGTAGCAGTAACAGTAGCAGTAGAAGTAGCAGTAGCTGCAGTAGCTGCAGTAGTGGTCGTAGCAGTAGCACTGATAGTAGTAACCCTACATATGGTAGTAGCAGCAACACTGATACTGGGGGGGCAGGGCTGCCGCCGCGGAATTGTTGGGGCGGTTTGGTCTTGGGGATGTCCACCACTTGAATGGGTCGTTCGGGGGTCGTGGTTCAGAAGGGGCCGGCGGGCTGGCCTGCTGGGAACTTGGCGTCGCCCTCCACGCCCGCCGAGAATCTGGGGAAAACCTCGAAGAAGCCGTAAAGAATCCTTGCAAACGTGGGCAGACCAGTGTGATGTGATCCAGGGGGAAACCGGGAGGGGAGGGAGAGGGCCGATCACGGCCGTTATGGCCCAAGCCTTTAAGTCACATTCTCCTTTTCGCCCTTGTCCCAAAATCTCCAACGACCTGGCCTGTTCAATCCGTGGGTCCCCGGAGCCATCGACCCCACCCCGCGGAGCACTCCGTCGACACATGTGGCTCTGCTCGTCGCCACTGGGCCCGAAACCACCAACGGACGCCATCCTTAGAAGGAAAAAAACTGCATAAACATAAACTTTTGGCGCTCCGCGCGGATTTCTTGGATCCCCTCCCTGGCGCGCCCCGCGCGCCAGGGGCGGCGCCAGAGGCGCCGCCAGGGGGGTCCCAGTGCAGATCCAAGAAAGCCGCGCGGAGCGCCAAAGGTTTACGCTTATGGCGTTTTTTCTAACTCGAATCCTCGCGACCAGAAGTAGGAAGGCACCAACGATATACCAACACCGATCCTGTCCAGGATCGGTCTGGCCAGGACCGGTCCCCGTCCCCCCCCGCGTCCCGCCCCCGTGCCTCGCCGGGCGGGAGGACGCAAGGCCAAGGTAGGCTTGGGTCGGGCATGTCCTCCGACAGGCGGATCTTGGACGAAGCATAATAAATACCCCAAGAAGTTCAAAACAACAAATTTATAACATGCTCAAAGAATCGGTCCCAGACTATTTTTAAAACTATTTTTGGACATTCCTCCTGTAGAGGGACACGCCCGACGTAAGTGTAGGTGTATAGTTGGTGCCTTCCGAAGAAGCGCCTGCCAACAAATGAAGACGTCGGAGGTCTCAGTCCCGTCCCCGTCCTCCTCCATCCCCGGCCCCCCCCGCGTCCCGCCCCCGTGCCCCGCCGGGCAGGAGGACGCAAGGCCAGGGTGGGCTTAGGTCGGACATGTCCTCCTGCAGGCGGATCCTGGACGACAAATAATAGATATCCCACCAAACATCAAACATAATCTAAAACATGCTGAAAGAATCGCCCCCAGACTATGTTTGAACTACTACTCTTGAGCATTCCTCCTGTAGAGGGACAGGCCCGACTTAAAGCTGGGCTTGAGAGGGGCCAGAAGCAAAGAGGAACAAGGACAATGTACACATACAGTACTTGCGGAGGCCCGTGCGGACTTCTTGGGTCGACTCAAGACCCCGCTCCCGGGCGGAGGGAACGGTGCGCGAAAACGGCGGCGCCGGAGGCGCCGCGCGGGCTTCCAGAAACCTAGCGGCGAGCGAGGGGAGGAAATGAGAAGGGGCGGGCCCTCTCAGAAGAGGCAAGAAGCCCCCCCGCCTTCTGAGCAGTCTTCTAAGCCTCCCCCGAAGGCGCAGGGAACTTCTCAGAAGGCGCGAGAGCTTCTGAGAAGTCCCGTCGCCTTCTGAGGAGGCCTTCTCCTTTCCATTTCATTTCCCCCCCCCTCGCTCGCCGCCGAAGAACCACTGTCTGTGCAACTGTGTTGTTCCTTCGACGCGGAGGAGGTGGGGGGGCCACTGGCCCTTCAGTGCAGTACGTTGCATTAGCTGGTCAAGCAAGCGCAGGGCCTTCCGCCGCCCCTCGGCGCGGCGGCAGGTCACCGCAGCACCCCCGATGCGTGGCCCTCTGCGAGGTCGAGGTCAACGTCGTCTGGCCCGACGCCCATCTTCCTCGCGAGCTCGCGCTTCAGCGTCAGGACGAAGCTCTTGTACAGCCCGTGGTGCTGTCGAAGCGTCTCGAGGTCCAGATTCTCGATGTCGATGCTGGTCTGGACGACCCTGCCCCCGCCCGCGGCAACCCCGGGCTCGAGGTCCATCGCCTTCCTGGGCTCCGCCGCAGAAGGCACTGCGGGCGGGGCGGAAGGGAGAGCTGGCCCTCCGGCGACCATCTCGTAGTCGTCCCAATCCGCCAACCCCCGCTGGCCAGGGTCGGGGAGACGCGAGACTCGGGCTCGGGGGACCCGGGTTGGCCTGGCGGGGCCATCATGAAACTGGCGAGACGAAATCCGGAATCTGCAACAAACTCCCGCTGCAAGCGTCCCACGAAGACTGGACGGTCAACATCCAGGACGCGCTCGTCAGAAAACGTTGGCAAGCCCGAGTTCCGGCGTACTCGCGTCTTACCGTTCCCCGACAGGGGTGGCAAGGAGCGTGAGCTGTCTGGCTGTCCCCCTCCCCCTGGTTCGCCGCCGCGCCCCCTGACACGCTGACGCGTGGTACAATTCCAGGGGCTGCCTGGTAATTAACGTGTCTGTAATTCCCTACTGAGTAACCAAAAAAACGGACCCCTGACCATTTCGGGGGGGATCTAAGTGAGGAGGGCCACAAACATTAGACATACGTCTCTTCTGCAGATGTGTCGAATCAAACTGCCCATATGTATCCCTCATACAGAGACGGGGACCTCAGTGAGGCCGCGCCTTCATCGTGTCATTCGGCGAGAGAGGCAAACAACCAAGGCTGCCAAGATAATCCAGGATGCCTCCAGGCCAAAATCCGGCGCAGGATGCCCCCAAGACGGGCCAAGACGGCCACGCGAGGATCCCCCCAGTGGGGCCCAGGGGAGCCACAAGATGACCACAAACAGTCAAGCGTCCACCTTCTCGGACTTCCTTCAGCCAGCCCCAGACGGCCCCAGAGGCCTCCAAGATGGCCCCAGGTCGGCCCAAGAGGGCCCACTGAGCAGCAAAATACCAATCCAACGCCGCTTCAAGAGAGCCCAAAGCTAACCAAAGCGGGACTACGAATGGAATCAAGACGGCGCTGGGGAGCTCCCCGAAGAAAGAACAGAACATGCTATGCAGCGTACACACCAAACAGTGAGCTCTTGCGCTTTGGCTGCTCAAGCTATGAAGTGCAAGCTATGTTGTGCAAGGTATGTGGTGTAAGCTATGGGGTGCAGCCTATATGGTGCAAGCTAGAGGTGGCAAGGAGGCGGCAACGGGCGGCAACATGGCGAAACCTCGCCCGACCCACACACAGCACGAGACGGCAACGACGCTGCAACGGACGGCAATCAGCGCCCCTCAAACGGGGACTCCACTAACGGGTACTTTGGCCAGTGACCCAGCGAACCCAACCCTTCCCGATGTGGGCAAAGCTGCAATGCAAGACAAGGCCCTGAAGTTGCGACTCTCGGCAGAAATTCAAAGCACCCGTTAGTGAGTACCCGTTACGGTGCCGTTGAGGCAGCGTGGCGACGTCGCGCCGGACCCACCCAGCGCACGAGGCGGCAACGAGGCGGCAACGAGGCGCGAGCTCAACGGACGCCCCCCGGCGCACGAGGCGGTCACAAGACGACGACGGGCGGCAACGAGGCGGAACCTCGCTGGACTCACTCAGCGCACGGGGCAGCAACGAGGCGGCAGTGGGCGGCAGTGCAGCCAAACCACGCAGCACCCACCCAACGCACGAGGCGGCAACGAGGCGGCAACGGCTGGCAACGTGGAAAACCTCGCCAGACCCACCCAACGCGCAAGGCTGTAACGAGGCGGCAACGGCTGGCAACGTGGAACACCTCGCCATTTCCACCCAACGCGCGAGGCGGCAACGAGGCGGAAACGGGCGACAACGTGGCGACATCTCGTCCGACCCGCACACCGCACGAGGCGGCAACGAGGCGGCAACGGGTGGCGACGCGGCGAAACCACGCCGGACCCATCCAGCGCACGAGGCGGCAACGAGGCGGCAACGAGGCGGCAACGGGCGGCAACACGCCGAGACCTCGCTGGACCCCCCCAGCGCACGCGGCGGCAACGAGGCGGCAATGGGCGGGAACGCGGCGAAACCTCACCAAATCCACCCACCGCACGAGCCGGCGACGAGGCGGCAACGTGGCGACGCTTCGCCGGATCCATCCAGCGCACGAGGGGGCCGCAACGTGGCGAAGTCTCAGCCGACGTGCCCAACACACGAGGCGACGACGAGGCGATAACAAGGCGGCAACTTGCGGGAACTCTGCTGGACCCGTCCAGGGAACGAGGCGACAACGAGGCGGCTACGGGCGGCAACGTAGCGAAACCTCGCCCGACCAACCCAGCGCACGAGGCGGCAACGACGCGGCAACGGGCTGCAACGTGGCGAAACCTTGCCGGACGCACCCAGCGCTCGAGGCGGCAACGAGGCAGCAACGGGCTGCAACGTGGCGAACCCTCCCTGGACCCAACCAGTTCCGTAGGGAGACAAGAAAGATCCCCGAAACACTGCTTGGGGAAGAGTGAAGATTCGAGAAGAGCCCCGACACGACACGGAAAAGTGTACTCCAGATTTCGTAATAAAAGGGAGGGGGTCTGGACCCTCCAAGACAAGCCATTTCAGACCTCCCCCGTGGGAGAACCCTCCAAAACATCGTCCCCAGACCCCCCAGGCCCTCCAAGATAGCCTGGAAGAGACCCCCCCCGAAATGAGACCCCCCTCCCTTTATTACGAAATCTGGAGTAGGGAGACAAGAAAGATCCCCGAAAAAACTGCTTGGGGAAGAGTGAAGATTCGAGAAGAGCCCCGACACGACACGGAAAAGTGTACACCCTGCGAAATGCTTTAGAAATCATGGGTTAAGAAATTCATAGTCTCAGAATTTGAGCAAAAACCCAGAATGTCTGTTCAAATCTCAGTATCTACATCGAAACATTAAGAATAATCGAGACTCTGGCCGAAAACTTGCTTTTTTCTTAAGCGTCGCCTAGAGTGTACCACCTGTTACGGTCCTCCCTGACCTCGGGGAGCGAGGCGTCCCACGCCTCGACCTCTCCGGCCCCTCAATCTGACCAGTCGCCGCTCAGAGTGCTCAGCTGGCACGCTGGCGGGGCTTGCCGCGGACACTTGGCCATACACATAGACATGTAAATTACCCCAGTGCGACCCTACCTAGAAGTTGGAGCCCCTAGGAAAGCAGCATTAGTTGCTATGCTATGCTATGCTATGCTATGCTATGCTATGCTATGCTATGCTTTGAGTGCTCAGCTGGCACGTTGGCGGGGCTTGCCGCGGACACTTGGCCATACTTTTTTGGGTCGCGGCCGCGAGCGAAGAGCGCAGGCGGCGAACAGGGTGTCCCGGCCGACGGGCAAGCCTAATTAGCTGCAGGGCGCAGCGCGGGCCGGCCGGGCCAGCTCTCAGAGGCAGCAGCTGCGGAGGCGGCGGCGGGGGGCTGGCTGGCTGAACTGCAACGCCCAGGGAAGCTCGAGCATCGTGCAGCCCAGTGGCAAAATGCCAGGGAATTCTGGCGCCGCGGCGCCAGTCCACCACGGTGAAGGGGCACTTGGCCATACACACAGACATGTAAACATAGATTCCAATCACGTCCAAAAGTAAAAGTCATACGATTCCCCAATACTTGCACTTCTAGGCCGTTGCTTCTGTCCTGGAGCAACTCGACCCCAGCGGCGGTCCGCTGGCTCATCGCCACCCGTCGCCACCCGTCGCCGATAGGCCCAAATGGCAATCCAACCAGCTCGCCGCTTTCCGTCGCCGAACGTCGCCGCCGCCCGTGCAGTTCGATTGCAATCGCGCCGCCTTGTAATCGCATTGCATCGCACGGTAATCGCATTGCATTGCATTGCATTGCCTTGCATTCATTTGCATTGTGGTGCATTGCTTTGCATAGTGTGCGTTGCCTCGCATTGCTTTGCATTGCTTTGCACTGTTTTGCCTGGCGTTGCGTTGGTTTGCATTGCGCTGCGTTGTGTTGCATTGCTCTGCATTGCGTTAAATTGAGATGCATCGCGTCCCATCGTGCTGCATTGCTTTACATTGCTTGACAGAGCTTCGCATTGCCCTGCATTGCCGCGCATTAATTTGCATTGCTTCGCATTGCCTTGCAGTGCTTCGCATTGCGTTACACTGGGTTGCATTGTATTGCATTGCGTTGCATTGCAGTGTATTGCTTTGCATTAGTGTGCACTGCTCTGCACTGCTTGGCATGGCTTCGCGCTGTTTCGAATTGATATGCAGTGCATTGCTTCGTATCGCATTGCATTGGTTTACTTCGTATTGCTTGGCATGGCTTCGAATTGCTTTGCGTTGCATTGCTTCGAGCCACATAGACCACACCCTATGGGTTGCACCACCTAGATTGCACCACATGGATTCCACCACCTCGATTGCACCACCGCATACATTGCACACATCACTGGTGGGGGTCCACGTGCAAGCCGTGGACGCGGCCTGCCCTGCCTCTCATCCTGCGGCGTCTGCTTGCTCTTCGTGGACTTGCTCCACGCCATCGCTGTGCATATCTGGCACTCGCGAGAAGAACTGCATGTTTCGGGCCGGGCGAAAGGGGGGGATAGCAAAGGGGGGGTTTGAGAATCAGCTCACGTAGCTGATTTTCCCAGCGCCTCCCGGCGCCGGAGGCGCCCATGTATCGAGGAATGGGCCCCTCGGTGGGCCGAAACCAGCTGCATGCAGCAGATCTCGTAACCCCCCCTTTCCCAATCCCCCCCTTTCGCCCGGCCCGAATGTTCAGATTGCGTCCGTCCACCCACTCCGCCGCTACCTCGCAGCGCCCAATGCGCTTCCAGAGTGTCCCTCCCGTCGCTCGACCGGCGCCTGACCAATCTTGCGTCAGATAGCCAGCAGAGTCGGGGTCAACGATGGTGACCACATGTCTCTATATTGTTTACTCCAGATTTCGTAATAAAAGGGAGGGGGTCTGCACCCTCCAAGACAAGCCATTTCAGACCTCCCCCGTGGGAGAACCCTCCAAAACATCGTCCCCAGACCCCCCAGGCCCTCCAAGATAGCCTGGAAGAGACCCCCCCCGAAATGAGACCCCCCTCCCTTTATTACGAAATCTGGAGTATGCACAGAGACATAGGCGTACACATTCGTGTACATCTGCAATTCCACGCACATATATATATATATATATAACATGCATGCGTATCCGCATACGGACGTATATGCATGCTCGCACCTACAACTTTGATGTACAAGTGGCACGTGCGTGCCCAGGCTCATGCGACAACAATGAGGGAACACCGACGGGGTTGCCACATCGTGCGACTAGACGACATGTTGAAAAACACTCCTGTGGGCATGGATACTCAAGGCTTGATCCAAGTGGTCGAACTGCATGTGGAGCCACATGGACACCGAATCTTAGGTGTAAGGTGGGGCACCGTGAAGTTCCGTCGTGTCTGTCCCAGAGATCCTGTGGTGGTGGGTCCTGGCTTCGCACGAGCAGCGCACCGCTCCTCCTCACTCTCCCACTTCCCATCCCCGCCTCTGCCCCCCGTGTGTCTCTGCTTCGGCCCACCCTTCGCGCGCTTCGTAGCCCATGGGGAGCTCCACCAAGGGCCCCACTGGCAGCGCCCGCACGCCGCCTCCCGCCCATTTCGGCGCACCCTCCAACGCTTCGTGGCCCCACAAAAAATCTCCACCGAATTCCCCACTGGCAGCGCCCGCATGCGTCTCACCCGTAAATTCCGGTAATTACAGCCCTCACACACCTTCGTGGCCACCAGAATGGGCCACACAGCACACGAGGGGCACGCCGAAATAGGCGGGGGGACACATGATGGCGCTGTTACCAGGGCTTTCGGTGGAGCTCCCTAAGGAGCCGCGAAACGCGTGAGCGGTGCGCCGACACGATCACGGAGGAGGAGGAGGAGGAGGAGGAGGAGGAGGAGGAGGAGGAGGAGGAGGAGGAGGAGGAGAGGAGGAGGAGGAGGAGGAGGAGGAGGAGGAGGAGGAGGAGGAGGGAGGAGGAGGAGGAGGAGGAGGAGGAGGAGGAGGAGGAGGAGGAGGAACACACATGCGGGCGCTCCCACGGAAGCGACGACGAGAACAAAGTCTTTTGCGCGAGACAACATAACTACCGCACGGGCCGCCGGCGCGGCGCGCCACGCTGGGAAGCGGGGGCGCGGACGCGCAGCACGACGCGGGCAGCTCCCGCTGCCAGTGTCGGCGCCGTCGACCCCGCTTCCCTGCGGCGCTCCCGTGGCTTCTGTGGAGCTGCCTGCGAGGCCACGGGACGCGCGAGCGGTGTACCCCAGATCTCGTGATATAAAAGGGAGGGGGCCTGGACCCTCCCGGACAAGCCATTTCAGACCCCCCTCCGTGGGAGAACCCTCCAAAACATCGTCCCCAGACCCCCCCAGGCCCTCCAAGATGGCCTGGAAGAGACCCCCCCCGAAATGAGACCCCCCTCCCTTTATTACGAAATCTGGTGTACACCTCCGGCGATGCTTAAGAAAACTTGCATTTTCGGCCAGCGTCTCGATCACTCTTGATGTTTCCGCGTGCATCCTGAGATTTTGATAGACATGTTTGGTTGTTACTCGAGTTCTGAGACCGTGAATTTCTTAACCCATGATTTCTTAACCATTTCGCGTGGTGTACCAGAACTGTCGGCGGGGCGGCGGCCCCCACCTCGGCACGCCCCGCACGCGCGCCGTGGGCCCACGGTGGAGCCCCACCAGGAGCTCCCAGCGGCAGCGTGCGCACGCGCCCCCCCCGCCCCCCCCCACCTGTGTCGGCACGCCCCCCACGCGCTCCGCGGCCGCATGCGGAGTGCCCCCTCCCTGGCCAAACCTCCCACGTTGAGATGTGGGCACAACTCAGAATCCCCGACACCATCTTAAAGATATTCAGCATACCAAGCATCCAGAAAACAACCACTGGCCTTCTCTCAACGATGCGCAACAGCACTGTAAAACTACTACGCGCTTTGCAGAGACAGGTTAAAACAATGCAAACGCACTCCGTGTTGACCCTGATGTGGACGTTTGCGTGAAAGGCGCGTCCAGTTGTCAGAACCAGGAGGATGCCCCGGGAGGAACGGCCAATCAAACCTCTGAGCTCTACCGCCTCGCGCGCGCTTGGGGGCCAGCAGGCTGCGTGGAACGAGCTGCCACGCTTTTTGCAGCAAGTGCAAATCTAAATTCGACTCATATTGTGATAAGTTCCACGGTGGTGGTGACTGAAGTCGCGCCAGGGAAGGGGGGGTGGGGGCAAGAGTGCTGGTGCCTCTGGGGCCATCGGTGGAGCTCCCGATGGGACCACGAAAAATAAATGTTGGATGAAAACTGAAACACGTCAAACAAATACCTCCAAAAATGAAAAATAGTCGGACAATCGTCCCCAGACTCACTTTTGACTATTTCTGCATGTTCTTCAAGCCCGACTTGAGGCTAATCCAGGAGGGCGCATGCGCCGATCTTGGGCCCGAGGTGGGCCTGGCCAAGACCGGCGCAGCGGACGATCGACACGTGCCCGGGCGCAGAAACAGCGACGACGTGGCCGCCGTCGGCTTCGCAGAATCGGCGCCCGCGCTCGCAGGCAAACGCCGCATTGCAAACAAATCCAGGCGCAAGCACACTCGAATTCTGTTGTGAATCAGCGCCGTTGGTGTGTCTGCTTCGTTGTTGCACACGGTATGCATACTTATACACGTATATAAATGCACAGATACATACGCACAAACATACACACATACACACATACACACATACACACATACACACATACACACATACACACATACACACATACACACATACACATACACACATACACACATACATACATACATACATACAAACATACCTACATACATACACACACATACATACATACATACATACATACATACATACATACATGCATGCATGCATGCATGCATGCATGCATGCATGCATACAGACGTACGTACATGCATGTGTAGATGCACAAGTTTCCGAAACGCATGAGCCCATGCATAACCGCAATCACATGCGACGCGTGGGCCGCCCTCGAATCCGTACAGTCCTGGACGGAATCCGCCATGGAGAACCCGGCGATCTCTTCGGGTAGGATGCAATGCCGGTGGCCCTTGCCTCGTGGGCGTTGCGTCTCTCCGCTCTCTGTCGCTTCAGCTCACGCGCGCTGGGCCCAAGCGCGCGCTCGGACAAGGAATCTCGATCTCCTCGAACGCGCGACGCAAGCCGAAACACAACACACACGCACAATGATGCTACAGGCGTGCGCAAGCGCCATGCCCGTGGCCACAGCAGATCGCGGCGCGGAGATGTGCGCCATCTCCGCGGCGGAGGTCGGCTGATTTTTGGCGCGACGCGCATTAGAGGCCTCCTGGATGGGGTCCGAGTAGATGGGATCGGAGGATGCCGCCGCATCGCCGATACATCGGGGATGCATCGCCGATGCATCGGCGATGCATCGGCCATGCACTGGCGACGTCGGCGATGCATCGGCGATGCTGGCGTGGAGAAAATTGGGCCTCACATCGAGCCGCATCGCCGATGCATCGCCGATGCATCGCCGATGCATCGGCGATGAAGGGCGATCCTCCGACCCCATCTGCTCCGACCCCATCTAGGAGGCCTAGACGCATGCATTTCCACGGCTCGCTGCGCGCGCGATGGCCCATCGACCTAGCGCTCGTCCGATGCGCGACCGCCGAGCTTTCCCCTGGTGCCGCGCCCCGACCGCCATCCTGTCCCGCCCGATGGTCTGCCGGGCCACGCCGCCCGCGCCAGCGGGCAGGGGCGCGAGCATGCAACGCAACCCCGGGGGCGGAGGAGGAGGAGGAGGAGGAGGAGGAGGAGGAGGAGGAGGAGGAGGAGGAGGAGGAGGATGAGGAGGAGGAGGAGGAGGAGGAGCGGGCTTCGAGCCCACCTGTGGCCGGAACCTGCGCCTCCGCGCACCCGGGGCGCCGCCGCGGGCGCCGGGGCCGCGCTCCACCCCCCGCCGGCCCGCAGGGTCTTCCGAGCGCTGCCCTCGAGGCCTGCCCGGGGGGGGCGCGGCCGCAAAAGCTCCAACGAACGCCGCGCTGTGCGCCGTTGGAGCAAGGTCCGCCCGCGTCAAATCAATTCGTCTAGATTGGGGGCCTGGTGGGGGGCCTCCTGCGAACCCTACACCTGCCCCCCGCGATTTCTGAGGGGGAGGGTGGGGTTCGGTTCGCTCGGGAGCTCCCGAGCGAAGGGAACCCCTAGCTGGGCGACCCATCGCGCGTGGCTGCTCATGGGTTGGGCGCCCAACTTACCCCCGATGATTTGGGGCTCTGGACGCCCGAATCATCCAGGGGAAACTCGTGCCCGGGGCAACTTGGATTCGGACTCCCGAGAAACGACCCCGAGTTGGCCCTGACCCGAGTTGCCCCTGATGCTGCGCTCCTCGCGGGCTCTCGCGGCTGCCAGGTTGCCTCCGGCGCCACGCGTCTCGCGGCCAGCGCGCGAGAAACCCGGCCAGAGCCCGCAGCGCCGCTGGCGCGCGTAGATCATACAAGCGGTCGCGCGGCGAACTGTTCGAAGCTGGATTACCATCGCGGGGCAAAGAAAGCATGTTGCCCACGCGCAGAGGGGGGGGCTGGGGGGAGGGGGGAAGGCTTCCTAGAGACACCCCTGCTCTTCAGAAGGTGCGGGCCTCGTCTATAGATGTAGGGCCCGCGCCTTCTAAGAAACAGCCTCCTTCTAAGGAGCCCCCCCCCCTCCCCCTACCCCCTTGTGCGCGCCGCCGAGCATGATCGTCTTGTGCGACTCGCTCGACGCCGCGCGCGAACTCGGTCGCGCGCGACCGAGCCAGCCCGCGTGGGCGGAGACGGCAAGAAGGGAGGCGAGGCGCGACTGTGGCCGCGCGCATGCGTGTGGGCTGCACACGAGTCGCGAGAACACTCATGAACGAGTCCCCAATCAGGTGGAACAACACGGTCCTCTTTTGTGCGTTGGACGCCCAAGATGGGTACGGAAAAAAGCAAGTACAATGCCCAACGGCAAGTGTTGTCCTAAACCAACAGCGGCCGCTGTTGGGCAGGCGGCCTTCTGTCCCAAATGGACGCAGGCCGAGGCGTCGCGGACAGCGAGTCCTCTTCAAAATGAATAGGAACTGCTGTTGGGCATTGTACCCATTCTTTTCGTACATTTTCGATCGTACCGATTGCTGCCCTCAAACATGCGCCACTCCTGGCAGAGCTTGAGATTCTCCTGCGCACACAATAGCGAGAAAGTGTGTGTTTTTGTGTGTGTGTGTCCACAGCGGACCGAATCGCCTCCATGTCGGCCGGCGAACCCTGGTCTTTGGAGCCTGCGAAAACTTGCGTAACAGACGGCCGTGGCCTGCCCAACACGTCCGTAAATTCTGCCAACATACCAGGCACGAAACCGGGCTCTTGGCGCCCATGGTCCCTCCCCCCTCGCCCCCCCGCTTGGGGAGGCGGGGCGGGGGAGGGAATTGGGGCATCGGTATCAGGGCGTCTCGACATCAAAAATACATACACATGCACATAAGACACGCACGCACATATCTGAACACACACGCGCAAACATAGCTGCACATGCACACGCACAAATGCTTCCACGCGTACGTCCACACTTCGAACTGCGCCATGTACGTGTCCTCTGTTTCGCTATACGCGGCGTGGGCTCATCAACGCACCTCCGGGCTCTTCTTTCTTTTGTATTTGCACACAAAGAACTAGCCACATAAACACTAACATACACATTTAGCGCTTCGTACAAATTTCTTGAATCCGCGCAATGCCCCCCTCCCTGGCGCGCGGAGCGCGCCAGGGGCGGCGCCGGAGGCGCCGCCGGGGGGGCCCAGCGCGGATCCAAGAAATCCGCGCGGGGAGCGTCCAACGTTTCTGTTGACGGCGTTATTTCTTTTTCTACCCTTTCCTCTGGGGCTCGGCGACATGGCGCGAGCCTCCTGCATAAGGGTTGGCCTCCTCCACGCAGGGGCCCTTCCACAGCGCACAGCCTCCCGACACGTTGCGCCCCAGCCGCCAGTCCGGGCTGCTGCCGTGCTGGTAGCCGAAGCCGACGCACCCCTCCGCCCGGGCGCACCGGCGCCCGCATTCGTCCGCGTCGGTCACCGTGGTGACCTTCCAGGGCCAGGATTGCAGTCGACACCAAGGAATGGCCTCCTCCTCCTCCTCCTCCGCCTCCTCCTCCCGGGCGGGCGCCGAGAGGCTTGGCCGGGCGAGGAGGAGGAGGAGGAGGAGGAGGAGGAGGAGGAGGAGGACGAGGATGTGAGAATGCGCGGTAGGGATGCGAGGGCCTTGGAGGCCCATGTGAACGCTGTTCGAACGAGGTTGGCCAGCGAAAGTGGCCAAGGACGGGCCGACAAGGGCAGCCTTGGGAAGGTCGCCCATCCTTACGATGCGGGCTGTCCTTACGATGCGGGCACTGCAGGTTGGGCATGTCCTGCTACAGGCGAGTTTTGGAAGAAAGATAAGACATAGTCAAACAATAATCAAACACATGAATTGAACACGGCAGATCGTCACCAGGCTTATCATTTTACTATTCTTTGATAGTCCTCCTGTAGAGACACATGCCCGACTTAAGGCCACGAGGAGGGACACACGAGAAGCCCCCGGCCAGCCCCAGCATTTCTCGTGCTGCGTGTTTTGTTGCCTCCTGGAGGCGTCTCGTTGCCACGGCTGGGTAGAAGGCGAGGCGGAGGAGGAGGAGGAGGAGGAGGAGGAGGAGGAGGAGGAGCAGGGCAAGGTGGACGAGGGGGACGACGCCGAGGATGACGACGAGATCGACGACGAGGACGCTGACGAGGAGAAGGACGAGGAGAAGGGCGACGACGACGACGACGACGACGACGGACCCCAGAAGGGGTCCGAGGTCCGGGGCCCTATCCGGAGCGGGTTTGGGCCAGGCGGCAGGGCCGCCGTTGTCTCAGGTGGCCCTCCTCGCCTTCGAGAGGTGCACTCAGACCTCCAGTCTCTCACGGGAGACGCAGTCGGGGATGGACAGACCCCCTTTAGCAAAACCTGATTTAGTGAGAGCGGCCTCGGGACCACACCTGGCGGGCGCAAGCCTGGGAAATGACGGCCGCGGTGCCCTCTCGAGAGCCGGAAACGGACAATTCACTAATCGACGTGTCAGGGTGGGGGTTTTGTCCACCCCCGACACAGAAACCACTGCCACGGAGAACGAATCAGGAGGGAGGGCAACCCCTTGGTGGTTGCACACGCCAACGTCGCCCAGCACTGGACGACGCTCAGGTGTGCAACCGCCCAGGCTTGGTCCCACCCCTCGATGGGTTCTCAATGGCGGTCCGTGTTTGTCTCTCCAAATTGCTCGTGGACTCCGGAGAGACAAAAGTACCACTACCACCAGCTAGGGGGGTGGCCGCTCCCTCCCCTCGAGCTGGTGGCACCTCCTTCCGGGAACTCTCTGGAGGCATGGCCGAAAGGAGGTGCCACCAGCTCGCGGGGGAGGAACGAAACAACCCATCTGGCTGGTGGTAGTGGTACTTTTGTTCTGGGTGATGGACGCCATCCCGACCAGCTTTTCGAGCTGCGTCCAGCCGTGACCACAGGGCCCCCCCCGGAGGACCCCAACAGACACAGAATCCGCCAACCCCTTGCTAGCCGAGAAGGTCGGGGATCTTCTGACCCTGGTCAATCCAGGCACAGGCCAGTCAGGCCTTGCAGAATCCTGCAGGATCCTGCACCCAAGCCCGGGTCAATGCGAAAGTTCCTGCAAGATCCTGCAGGATCCCGCACCCAAGCCCTGGTCAATGCGACCCTGGCCCTGAAGGATCCTGCGAGATCGGGCGATCTGGCTGACCCCCGTTTGCATCGACCCCCGTCTCACGGCTCCCGAAAGTGCGAGACATGTGTTAGCAGCTGGCCTACCCTTTTCCCCCCGCCCCCTTGGTTCCCAAATCATGGAATAGTGCGGGGGTGAGCTTCCGAGTGTACCTCTCGGCCTGGGAGCCTGGAAATCCACCCTCCGCGGCCGCAGAAATATCCACTATGCCTTGTAAGACAACCGCGAACGGGCCCCAACACGCCGGAGAGGCCTGAAGAACAACCGAACATAATTTCAAGATGGCTGAAGATGTTTCCAAGATGCCCGAAGAGTGGCCGGCTGGCAGCCATATATGGTTGACCATTTCCATATGTTTCTTATTGCCAAACCCCTCTGTGAATTGGGCCTTCGTTGTGAATTGGCGACGCCGCGCGTCCACATCTCCCGCGTGCTCCTCTCTCCGCCTCCGCTCCACTTTATCCTTCTCCTCCTCCTCCTCCTCCTCCTTCTCCTCCTCCTCCTCCTCCTCCTCCCCTTCCGCCTCCCTTTCCTCCTCCTTTACTTTTCCGCTTCCCTTCCGTCTAGTCCGTCTCATCCGTCTCCTTCCCCTCCCTGTCGTCCTCACCCACGTGATCTCCATCAGCAGCATCCACATCATAAGCATCATCATCATCGTCATCATCAGCACCATCCGCATCGTCATCACTATCGCCATCACCGTCAGCAGCATCAGCAGCAGCAGTATCATTAGTATATGTCTCACCATCAGCAGCATCATGCTAAGTATCGCAATTACCATCATCAACACCACCATACTCAGCATCATAAGTATCATCGACATCATTCTCAACATCGTCATCAACATCATCAGCAACCTCACCATCCTTATACTCGTCCTCTTTACCATCCTCATCACAACTATCTTACCACCATCATCGTTCTAATCATCTTCATCCTCCTCATCAATCCTCCTCCTCCTCCTCCTGTGAGCGCCGAAGCCCAGTCTGTGCCGGCGCCCGCGCTTGCGCCCGCACTGAGCTTCGCCAGTTTCGCGTCGAACCGGTAGCTGCCCTCCTCCTCCTCTTCCTCCTCCTCCTCTTCCTCCTCCTCCTCCTCATCCTCCTCCTCATCATTATCAGCACGGTCGCTGGGCGCCCGAAGTTCGGCACACCTACACAAGCGTGAGACCTTTATAGTGAGATCCCCCTACGCCGAGGCCACTCTGGATCAAGCTGGCCACCCTACGGCCTGGGGATGATTCTCGCTGACTCCGATGGTGTCACTCGCCGCAGCGCCCCCTCGATGACGGCGGCCATGTGCCTGGCCCCGTGCGCGGGCCGCCCTACGGGATGTGAGGCCCCTCGGCGCCTGCGGGCCCGTGGCCCGAGCGCGCGCCGCCGCTGGCGCCGCGGGCAGCTGGCTGCAGGGCGTGAGGCGCGGATGCAAGCGAGTGCACACATCCGTCAGCTCCTCCACCCTCGTCAGGAACCTCGCGAAGTACTTCTGCTTCATCGTTCCGCTGTTCTGCCCCCAAGGCTGATATTGAACGCGTGGCCCCCGTGGCCCATAGCACTGCACCATCCAGTCTGGTTCAAGCAGGTTGCACTGTTTCTGCGAATCTGGGTGAGTGTTTTCTATCGCCGAAGTCATCTGGCACGATGTCGGAGGTATACATTCCTTTTCGGAACATTTTGAGGTCCCCTTTGCACGGCTGGCTGCCCATCGCCTAGGCAGACTGGATCATCCGAGTTTCCCGCGCCCATCTGAAGGTGTTCCGCTTGCGGCTTGCAGCGTGGTGCTCATGAAAGCCTACGAGCAATCTGGGGTCGCGGACGTTACGTCCACTCTGCGTTGCATGGACATGCTCCCCGTCGAGAAGCGGAGCTTGCGGACAATCGAGTGGGACACCGACGA
>CAUYUJ010019635.1:32500-82500 GCA_963575745.1 Prorocentrum cordatum
GGTGCTCCTGCTGCTCAACGATCTCCATGGCCAGCTGCTCTCACGACGATTTGGTTTTGCACGGGTCCTGACTGGCACGGTGGTGCGCCACTGCAAGAGGCCGAAGATCCTTCAATTCATTCGTGATGGTCTCGATATCGGCTTGTAACGCATTTCGAAATTCATCGCCTGGCTCTCCCACTGGGGGAGACTTGATGGCCGGGGGGGGGCGGTGGGGCGGAGCGGACTGCCGGATGGGTGACAGCACATCACAAAGGTTTCCGCGCATGCACCGGGTTACTTGCCGACCAGCCACAACTGGGGGAGCTGTGGTCCTTACCCCCCTGGGGGAACCCATCGCATCGACGATCTCTCGAGAGGGGTGTCGAAATCGATGGGCCCCCCAGGGGGGTAAGGACCACAGCTCCCCCAGTTGTGGCTGGCCTGACTTGTCTCTGGCGACTCGTGAAGCGAATTGTCTTCACGAGAGCGGCCGCGCGCTAATCGTGAGGGGGGGCTGCCCCCGAGTCCGGAAAACGTGCTAGTGGCCTCCGGCAGGGCTGCGATCGCCGAACATGCCGAAGGGCCCGCCATCTCTGAAGGAGAAGTGGGACACACAAATTCATGGACGCAAATAACCAGATGCCCAATCTTTTCCCACATTCTCTGGGTTTCCGTCTCCCCCCCCACTCCCCATATTTTCCAGATCTTTTCTGGGGAATCGACGACTAATTGTGTCTGTTCGGGGAGACGTAAGACCGGGGTACGGGGGACTCGGAAATCCCCGACGAGGTCGTCAAAAAAATGACGAGGCCGAGCCTGCATTTTGACGAGGCCTCCCGCTGCAGACATCCCACGAAACTCCTCCTCGTCAAAATCCGAGTCGCGGTCGTCAAAAAACGATGGCGAACCCGAGTCCCGGCAAACCCGGGTCTTACGCTCCCCCGATCTGTGTGCTTTTTCCCCCCCCCCTGACTCTCCGACGGACTGGGGGCAGGCCCGTGGAGAGACTTGGAACGACCCGGGAGCTCCTCGCCCCGACGGTTGGGCGGCTGCCCCTGGAAGAAGAAGAACCGGCGAGCCCCGTCACGGCTCTCTTGGGACCTGGAGGCCGGCACGGGCTGGCCAAGCGAGTGGCGCTGCCCCGAGGACAGCCGCCGCGCTCGAGACACCTCCGAGCTTGCTTCGCACAGACGCTGCCTCCCGCATCCGCGCCAGCCTCTCGAGCCGGGCCCGCCGCGACGTCGAGGTACCCCTGGAGTCCCCGAACAAGTTTCCGGACACGGGCTGGGATCCGCGCCATCCCGCCTCGCTGTCGATGCACTGGTGCCAATGCAGCTTGCGTCGAAACCAGGGGCCGTAATTTGACTGGGCGTGGGTCCAGTCGCGTGACTCTGCACGGCTATCTTCGTATGGTGATCGACGACAGCGTTGGCAACAACAAACTCTATCTCTCTTTCTCAAGCTGCGGCAAGGTGTCATTCACCCACTTAGATCGATGGGTTTTAACGTGCCTCGCCTGTTGGACCCACCCCGTCCTTTGGAGGATGTGAACGAATTTCCTTGCTCCCGCAAGCTTGATCGACGCCTTCAACTGCTGGTGCAGAGTCTGATGTGTGACTGTAAGTGCCAATGTGCAATCTACACCGAAAACAGCTGGTCTATGTGCCACATGCCCGCGTAACGCAATACCAACATGCTCAGACATCGCAGGCGTCTGAAGCCAAATGCCGTGAACGACCCCGCGCACGACAGCAACTGGCTCAGGCCCCTGGCCGCTGGCAGGGAGAATCTCGATCGACCGATCGACCATGCAGCTCTCTGGAAAGCTCTGATTGGGGGGGCTTGGGCGGAGGAGGAGGAAGAGGAGGAGGGAGCGCGGGAGGAGGAGGAGGAGGAGGAGGACAGACGCAACCGGCTAGCACCTAATGTCGGTCCAACATACACAAAGAGGAGGAGGGGGAGGCGGAGGAGGAGGAAGGAGGGAGGAGGGAGGGAGGAGGGGGAGGGAGGGAGGAGGGAGGAGGAGGGAGGAGGGAGGAGGAGGGCGGAGGGGGGGAGGAGGTAGGAGGGAGAAGGTAGGAGGAGGAGGAGGAGGGAGGGAGGGAGGAGGTCGCCGTCGTCGGCGTCGGCGCAGCGACCTCGCCGAACATCGCCGACGCCCAGTTGGAGCAGCCGCTCCCGATGCCGCGCAGCTGCCACCGCTCCGTGGCGCCCTCGCCCACCACGCCCTCGCCCTGGCCGGCCGCCAGCTGCACCGCCTCTCGGGCGCGCTGGAGGGGGATCAGGAGGAGGAGGAGGAGGAGGAGGAGGAGGAGGAGGAGGAGGGCCATGAGGAGGAGGGGGGCCAGGAGAGGAGGAGGAGGGAGGAGGAGGAGGAGGAGGAGGAGGAGGAGGAGGAGGAGGAGGAGGAGGAGGAGGAGGAGGAGGAGGGGGAGGGGGATCAGCACGCGCACGGCCGCGGAGGAGAGCTCGGAGCCCCGGGCCCCGACATCCATGCCCCGACCGCTCGGGAGGCAACCCAGGGCACCACTGACTGCCCACCAGACCACGGCATCCTCCTGACCCGAAGACCCAAATTCGCCGGCCCAACGGGCCAGAGGCGTGCTAAGATCTCCAGTAACTGGTTAACAATTCTTCTAGTTCGCGCGCGCGGGGCGGCCCCTGGGGGTCCCCCGGCGAAAAGTACCCCGACCGCAGCCCGGGAAAGTCTACTCAGAGATGGTTTTGAGGGCCTTTTTTCGAACCCCTCACGAGGATTGTGGCCTCCGAGGGGGGTGCACTCGACTACCCCGCCCCAAGAGGCTCCCAAGAGCCCCCCAAGAGGCCCAAGGGGGCCCCAAGACGCCGCCAAGGAGCCCCAAGAGACCCCCAAGAGGCCCCCAAGAGGCCCCTAGGAGGGCCCAAAAAGGCCCCCAAGAGGCTTCAAAGAGGCCCCATAGAGCGCTCGAGGGCCAGCGGAATGAGCGAAGCGATTAAATATTTCGGCTTGGGGGGGGGTACGGGTTCCAAATGTTTTTTGCCAATGTTCCCCGACCCCCCCACCCCTGGAAATAGAGGGTAATGTTGGGCCTTCGGGTCAGGTTGTGGTGGTTTGGTGGGTGATGAACCACGAACGCAGCAGCCCTCTGACGCTTGCGGGACGCCGGGCACAGCGCTCTCAGCAGCATAACGCCACACGCACAAGTCACCTCGCAGCGAGAAAGCACGAGGTGCTGCCTGGAAAAGAGCTGCCCACACACAAACGGTCGGGGGTCCGCATGGACCTCTTGGCTCGGCGCTGCACTCCGCACGCGAGAGGCGGGGCTGGAGGCGCCGGCAAGGCGGCTTCACCGCCGCCCCAAGGCATCTGCGCGGACCGCCGAAAGTTTGCGCGTAGTCCGTGTCCTCTTCATATTCGTCTTCTTCTCTTTTTCTTACTATTATTATTATTATTATTATGATCATTATTATTATTATTAGTATTATTCTTAGTATTGTGATTCGTGTTATATTTTTTGTGATTAGTATTAGAACACCATTATGATGATTAGTATTATTATCATCAGTATTAGTATTAGTATTATCATTATCAGTTGCAGTATTATTAATACTTTCAGTTGCAATATTATAATTAATACTTTTTTGAAGTAATAATATTTGTTTTACTTTCTTGTTTTCCATCGTAATTCTTCTTCTTCTCAGAATCCCGCTGAAGGGAACCACCTGAATTAACCGATGCGCGTCCCCGGTGTGGCCCTTGCCTCCCTCTCTTTGCGGGAAGGAAAAGCGCGCCCTGGATCAGGGGAGGAAACACGTCGGCGACACATCGCCGGTAGGCCCTCAATATGGGAAGCCGACATTCCTGGGCGGGTGCGACACCTGGGGCCTCGATCGGCGAGGATTGGGCGTTCAGGGGCAGACGTGACAGTCTCCACCGGGATGGGCTTCAAGTTTGCACCAAGTCGTCTCGTCGGTCAAACGCCTCGGTGTACACACGCACACACACACCTGCTTTCCTGCCCGTGGGATGCTGGACCATCCCGAACTCGAACTCGAACTCGAATTCGAGCTCGAATCCGGAGGCCGAGCCCGAGCCCCGATCCCGAGCCGAACCCTGACCTGAGCCTACTCCAGGTGGGATGATACTCGCACCCCCCTTGGGGTCGAAGGGGGGTTAGGCGCGCGCTGTCCGGGCGAGTTTGGGGGGATGGGCTCGCGTTGAGGAGCTAGGGGGGTGGTGACGGGGGAGATCCGTCGCAAGGCTTGTTATCCCCTCCCCGATTCTTGTCTCACCCTCAACAAGCCTGGGCCCGGATCTGGGCCCAGCCGATCCCGAATCGAAGCTCCGGCCTGGGTCTTGGCCAACCTAGCGACGTGCTGTATAGTAGAGGCCTCCCAGAAGGGGTCCGAGTGGATGCCGCGCCGCGTCGCCGATACATCGGCGATGCATCGGCGATGCGTCGGCGATGCACCGGCGACGTGGGCGATACATCGGCGACGTCGACATGAAGCAAATCGGGTTCCGCATCGAGCCGCATCGGCGATGCGACGCGATCCTCCGACCCCATCTACTCCGACCCCATCTAGGAGGCCCAGAGCGATGCGGTGTGCAGTCGGCCCGCATCACAAGGATGCACGATAAGGATGCAAGGGCCCTGTACGCCCATTTCGAAGCTTTTCGAATGGAGCACGGCCGACGAAAGTGGCCAAGCATGGACCGAGGAGGCTAGGATGCAAGGGTGCCCTTGGGGAGGTCACCAATCTTTACTACTCCAAACCCCTGATACATCGACCCCCCGCATTAATAATAATAATAATCATAATACTAATAATAATAATAATAATGATAATAATAAAATAATAATAATAATAATAATCATAATAATAATAATAATAATAAACGGACCCCCCTCCAAATGCGACTTAATATCCCGGACCCCCCCCTTCGACGGGGCGCCTCCGTAAACCGACCCCCCAAGCTCCAATCTTTTTTCTTGAGCTCCACGCTCTGTCCGCCACGTTTACTCATGCCCCCTACGGCGGGGAGAGAAGGCCTGCAGGCGGGGGAAAAACCCGCCACGGCACACATCAGGACCAAAAAAGGACGGCCTGGAGAGCCGACTGGCCCTAGGCAGGGCAGAAAGACGGGCCCGCCCAGGCAGCAGCGAGCAGGCGCTGGGCCAGCGCGGCCCGGCGCCTCTCACGAGCATCCCCCACCTCCGAGGACGGGGGGGGGGCTCGACCGAGGGAACGGGGACCTCCTCCTCATCGGTCTGCTGCTCGACTTGGACACCGTCCGAGGAGCCGAAAAGGCTCATGGTGTTGCCTGCGTGGACCTTCACCTCACGCTCGCAGTACTGTGGGTGAAGGCCTCGGTTGCAATGGGTGTTCCAGCCCGAGCGAGTAGCTGAACACATTTGAACGATAAATCTCGAACCCTCTGCCCCGAGGGGTAGCAATAGTAACGCGCGCAGATACGTCGAACACTGGATTCCGAACGACCGGAAGCGATGACACGATGCTCAGGAGCCGAAAGGCGGCCCTCGTTTACTTTACTGCGACCACAACAGGAACCAGGAAGGGGCTCAACCAAGGCTCCAGTGCCCCGCAAGCAAGCCTCGCATCTCCACGCCCCAGACCACGGTCTCCAAGCATGTGGCAACGGCTCAAAGGCAGCTGAGGGTTCCCGGATCAGCTCAACCCCAGACAAGTCGATGGGGCCCTACAAGGGCAGGAGGCGGGCCGCGAGACGCAAAATGCAGCGAGCCGCTCTGATTAGTGTCCGTATCCGCATTGGCTTCGGCTGACCTGGCATGCAAACCTATGGCATGCTTTGCGCCTGCATCCGCCCAGTCGTTGCCCTGCCTACGCAATCTCTCTTCACGCGGAGATGCCCTGCCCATCTATGTCGTTGTGAGCGGCGACCTTCTGCGCGGGAAGGAAGGGGGAGGAAGTGGGGTAGCGCTGAAGGTAGGCGCCAGCATGCGCGCGCTCGCCCGAAAGGTGGGCCTTTTTTTTTCGGCAGGCTGGCAAGCTTGACAACATTGCGACAGTCAGGCCAATCGCCCGCGTCGCCAGGCGCGCTGAGCATGCGCGCCCGCGTGTAGGCCGAAAACTCAGCACTCCGAGGGGTCTGGGGATAGGGGGCGAGACAGTATCTCTGAATTCCGAAACGCGCCGACCAGCGCTGTCAACCATCGCGACACACGAGGCAGCTCTGCTTAACTCACGGATGGGGTGTCTCGCGCACGCGCCGTCTATGAAGAGGCCCCCCCCAGGAGCTGCCTGCCCAGGGGGCCTCCAAGAGGGGGTGCCTGATCGGCGTCGTGCCGCGCGACAGTCGGACCAACGTCCGCATCCGTCGAAGGCCTCTGGCAAATGTCGGCGGGACGGGCGAAAGCACCCGAGATGAAAGGGGAGGGGCGAAGCACGATCACCTCCTCATTTAACTCCGAACGCCGCCGCGGTTTCTTCTGGCACGGCCGAGGAATTTCGACAATTCATAACGCATGCGGCCTGACACTTCCACGGCCCGTGAAACATGTTGCCCGGCTGCCCGCAGAACTGGCAGCCGACGTCCGTCTGGTAGCCGAGCTGGGGCGCTCGCTCCTTAGTGAGAAAGGCCGCGGTGGCGAAAGCTCGGATCCGACCTTTCTCCAGGGCGCTAAACTTCTTACTCGAAAGGGCTTCCTGGACAATCTCATAGCACAGGCGGTACTTAACCCCTCGCTTGCTAGCAGAATCCCTTTCCAACGTGCGAAAGTCGGCGCACCTGCAAAGTTCTCTGACAAGGGTGGTGGAGAACAGACCAAGAGGAATGTCTAAGCCCCTGTCGTCTCTGATGCTCATTCAATCCGACATCGCCCAACCAATCCTAGAAAGCGGCATGCGCAGGGCGGTGAGTGGGCCAGCCACCCTGCGCCGCGAACAAGAAACCAAACGAAACATTTCCGCTCAAGCCCGCCAGAGCTCAGGCAGACCATTCGCCCAGGGGGGCGCGCCAGTCTGGGCGAGGCGAATCTCGTTCGACCACCTGATGATGGGCGAGCAAGCGGTCCCCCAGCGCGGGTCGGATTCGAAAATCGCCGACGCGGCGAGCGAACGAAGCTTCGCAAGCGGACGGACAGTGCCGAAGAGCTTGCGACGAAAGGGGGGGGGGGGGGGGAGGTCATACTCTGAGGCCCCAGTGATCGCACTCCCGTAACTCGCCCCATCAAGAGGGCCAGCAGAGAAAACCTTGATGATGGCGCCTCTCTTGAGCACCTTATTCTGTCTGCGCAAGCGCTTACTCCGCCTGCAGGGTGCTGCTAGCCTAGACTTGAGCTTGGCACGCCGACCACCTGGCCTGGGCGCCCGACCAGCCGCGCGGTCCACGCCTGGGCCGACAGCAGAGGAAGCGGGATGGTCGATAGCTCGGCCAACTGGGGCGACACCTGCCCCCCCGCGGCTCAGGCAGCAGTGCAAGTCTTGTCCAAGGCGAAGCTACAACCCAACACATCTTCGACAACGCCCTTCAACTGTCGGGCACAGCGCACAACATATGCAATAACCGTCGATGGGGGCCATCGCTGGACAGGCCTAGATCGCCAATGTAGGCGTTAAGTTTTAGGATGGGCTGGTGAATGATGCTGCCGTCGCCCTCCATCCCGCGAGCTCGGGTAAACGCGGCGGCGAAACTGCGCCCCGCCACCGCGCCACTCAAAACAAAAGCCTTCAACGGCGAGGAACCGCCCGCGGCGATAGGCGAAGAGAGCCCCGCGAGCAACGGCAAGCGAAAGCTTGCGTCGAGCACTTTTTGTTTGCAAAGCAGACGAGGCGATGCGCCCATGCAACTCCTTCAAATCAAAAGGACACTGCAAGACGCATCTCCCCTCTTGACTCCAGCCTCAGGCCGAACTGCCTGTCTCCACCAAACATCAGCCGCGCCTCGATGCTTGCCAGCGGCCCAGTACCTCCTGGGGTGCTGCTGCTCCCAGTGCAGGGCCAGGGGCCCTCTAAGACGCCCCCAGACCCTGCGCCACGAGCAGAACACCCCGATCGGCCTGTAGCCGCCACCTGGCTCCGAGAGGAGGGCGAGGAGCACGACGGCAGTCTAGGGCGGCAGGCGCCCCACCGCTCCGATGAGCGCGAAGACCATGCTGAGACACTCGAGCGCTGGATCTCCCAGGGGCGAAACATGGCGACAGTGGAACCCATCCAGGGACACCGCGGAACCAGGCTTACACCGCTTCGAGGCCGATCGGATGTCGCCCACACTGAGACGGGGGAGGGGGCCCCTGGAACTGACCAGAGGGCTCAGCCCGTGGCCCCTGACCCCACGCCGCACTGAAACGAGCACCCTCCGCCCTCAACAACGAGAGGGGATCGGCCACCGTGCTCCCTTTGGCACTAGGCGCGGTGGTCGGGGTCCAGGGGGTGGGATCTCCAGTGATCTGGTGGACTCGTTTCGAGCCCGAAGCTATGCCAACGTGCAGCCAGGCGGGCCAGTCCATGCGCGACTGCTTGGCGCAAACCTTGTTGGCGGCCTCGAGCTCCTCTTTGACTTCAGACTCGAAGTCAACTAGATCTTCGACCGACTGGTTGGAGGCGCCAACAATGCGAGCAGCTCTGGAAAAACATTGGACCTGGCTCCCGTGCGCTGCGCGACGCGCATCGGCGGCAGGCACAGCAAGAAACCAAGCTTGTCCGACAACTGGCGGTCGCCGTCACGGCGAGCAAGAACTAAGGGTACTCGACACTCAGGGTACTTGCAGCGGCCGTCAGCAGTGAGGGGCGAGTGCCAGACCAGCTGAGGCCCCGACCCTCGGCAGCCCTTCTTGGGCAACTCGGCCCCCGCAATCGGCGCGAGGTCGGACTCGGCACGGTCCGCCCAGGCCTGATACAACGGACCCAAGAGCTTGTGGGCCCCCCAGAAATCTTGATTGGCCACCATGTCCAGGGCAACCCTGGCAAGGTCAAACTCTCGAGCCCACGAGGGCCCACAAGGGCGGGGGCCGAAGACCGCCCCCGCTGGAAGCGGGAGACGTTCGCGAAACGACAACACCTGCAAAACGGCGAGCTGCGGGTAGAAAGTTGAGTTAACGGGCCGGTGGGGGGTCAAGGACGTCGAGAAAACAACCGCGCACTCTCTCACTCCGTTGGCCAGCCCCCCCGAGCAAACAAAGCAGTCAAATACAGAAGGCGCCCCAGGAGGGAAAAGGACACGCGAGGCAGGGACCGCGAGAACTCCCCTCAACTCTGCGAACAACTCCGAGTCTTCATGGAGCGGGCGCCCAAAAGTGCAGTCCGCCCCGGCAGCAAAAGGCAACTCACCGCTGGAAAGAAACGTGCCGAGCCGAGACAGAATGCCATGGTTGCGATCGGACAATTCTTCAGCGTGGTAGAGATATGATGACGCGACAACGATAGGAAAAGGTGCCAGAAAGATGGACGGACCCCGCATGACATCTACCCGGGACAATCTCCCCCACCCTGCAGCGCCTGAGGGCCAATCCAATCCCTGACAGAGATCGCAGCTCAAGCCGACGTGTCCGCCCCAGTCGTCTCCGCATCAGACCAGAGGGACTTACAGCCCCTCTTGATGCACCGCGAGTTGGCAGCCTGCGCATATTCCCCTGTCAAGCGGCGCTCCTGACAAAGAACGACCTGGGCGCGTGGGGAACTCTCCAGCAGGACTCGCATCGTGCCCCATGGGGTTGCAGTTGATGGTCTGGATGCAAAACTCAACACTGTTAGGACCAGGCCTCACTCCTCCATCCTTGTCACAGGCCAGCTTGAAAGAGGATCCAGGTCTGCGCGGGCTGCAGATGGGCGCCGTGGCCGACGCCCGCATTCTGAAACCTAAAACCGAGACAATCTGGCAAATGGTGGGGACAGACAGGCTGGCAGATCGGAGGAGGAGGACGAACCGATCTCTCCTCCTCGCCAAGCGTATCCTGCGAAGAGACGTGCAAACCTCGCCCATGGGGAAGGGATTCAAGCCTATCATCCACATGTGCCGAAGGAAGCTGAACCACAGTGGCAGAAGGTGCACTCCTGCTTTCCCCTGGCCCAAGCTGCACAACTGGACAGAGCACGGGAGGCAGAAATAAAGCGCAGGCAGCTCTGGAGAAAGTCCTGCCCGGCCTGGGGTCCAGCTGAAACGACGAGGACGGCGACGCAACCGCATCGGCGCGAGCAAGCAGCGACGACCATCGCGACCAAACCGATATATCCTTCGCCTGGGAACCAGGACGTCTTAAACAGAATGGAAGGCCTCTACTCCGCCAGAGGTTGGCCCGAGCTAAATGGAGACAATCAGAGACTGCAACATCGGCTGGGTGCGGCACTGGCGGCAGGCAAGAGGCAAGGCTGGTTGAGTGCAAGAGCCCCCCCCCCCCTGAAGGCTGACGGGCAGGCGGCTCAGAAGACGAACTTCAAGACTCCATGCGCTCTGCCCCATGTCAGCACGGTTACGCAGGTCCTCACCAGCTCCTGCCGCGTCGGCGTCGCCAACTGCGGCAGCCGCGGGGCCGCTGGCAGCCGCTGCAGGGCCACGCCCGAGCCAGCTCCTGCCATGAGCGCATGGCGCTCGGGCCCGCGCCACTCACGAGCGGCGCGGGCATGTTACCCCGTAGCCGCGGGCTCGTGGCCAAGGGGGCCTGGCCCACGAGGCCGCGGATACGGACACCCTCTGGTCACGTCACTATTCGCGCCAGCCGCCGCCGCCGTCGCCGCCGCCATCGTCGTCGTCGTCGTCGTCGTCGCCGCCGCCGCCGTTGTCGCCGTCGCCGTCGCCGTCGCCGCCGCCGTCGTCGTCGTCGTCGCCGCCGTCGTCGTCGTCGTCGTCGCCGTCGCCGCCGCCGTCGTCGTCGTCGCCGCCGTCGTCGCCGCCGCCGCCGCCGCCGCCGCTGGCGTCGTCCGCGCCTCGGGTGGGGCGCCGCGGAGCCGCGGCCGCGGCGCAGCAGCGCGCCCGGCCGCGGCCGCGGCGCCACACGCCGCTAGCAGCAGGCACGCCGCCGCGGGCGCCGCCCGCGGCAGCGCGCGGAGGCCCGCGCAGCGCGCGGCGCCCTCCAGCGGCAGCGGGGCGACGCCGTTGGCCCCTGGAGGTCCGGAAGCTGGGAGGAGGACGATAATCGTCATCATCATCAGCAGCATCAGCATCAGTATCCGTATCATCGTCATCATCAGCATCATCAGCAGCATAATCAACATCAGCATCAGCATCATCACCAACATACTTGACAACATAATCATCATCATCATCATCATCATCATCATCATCATCATCATCATCATCAGCATCATCATCATCACCATCAACAAAACATCATCACCGTCATCATCATCAGCATCATCAGCATCACCATCATTATCATTCACATCATCATCATCATCATCATCATCATCATCATCATCATCATTATCATTATCATCATCATCATCATCATCATCATCATCAGCATCATCATCATCATCATCATCATCGTCATCATCATCATCATCATCATCAGACGACGAACCTAGGATTAGGTCGGGCATGTCCTCCTAACAGGCGGATTTCGGAAGAACAAGTGAAAATAGCCAAATAGCAATCCGAAATGGTCAAAAAAGACGAGGCATCGTCTCCAGAATTCGTTTGCCATTCTCGAATAATTTCTCCTGTAGAGGGACGTGCGCGACGTAAACCTAGGACAGAAACACATCAAACAAAAACATCCCTCACGAGCGCGACACCATCCGCAAGCCAAAACGCAACGAACATCCAAGGGTACCCTGCCCAGAGTGCACAAGAGCATCCAACAAACACGAAGAACACCAGGGTACCCTCCCCGAACCGACCTCGATCTCATTGTGTACCTCGGGCCGACTGTAGGCGGCAAGCGTGGGGTGGAGTGGCAAAAGGGCGGGCATTCCCAGAAGGCGGCGGGACTTCTCAGAAGCCCTCTGGCCTTCTGGAACATGTTGTTTGCGTCTTCGGGAAAGGCCTAGACCACTGATCTGAAGGCCCGAGGCCCTCCGAGAGCCGTCTGCGAAGGCCCGCCCTTTTCTCACTTCCCCCCCTGGGCACGCCGCCGAGAAAAGGGTGAGCCGCAGCCAGCGCAGACCAGGACTCAGAGGCATGCCGAAGTCAGAATATTCCAACGTTTCCCTGACTTTTCGGAGAATTTCGCACTCCCATGTGGTTTCCGTCAACCGCGCCTCGTCGAGAGCGTTCCAGGGGTGCCCGGAATCGTCCCGAACGGCCGCCCGAGGCCAGAACTATGGCCCGAAGGCCAGAAAGAGTGGCTACGCTGTACAGGTGCAAACCTCAGAGGACGAAAGGATACCCATACCGCTTCCATTGCGCCTCGTTTTCGCCGCGTCGGGCCTCCTGGAGAGCCCTCGTCGCCACGGCTGGGTCGCCTCGAAAACCTGGGCAAAGGGTACCCTGTGGAAGGTGTATGGGCAGTAGCGGTATCGGTACCTGTTTGTCTCCCCAGCCGTGGTGCGGTGACGGACCGCTTCGAGGCGGGGGATTTTTTCACTGCGCTCAACCCCCTCAAGGCTTCACATCCGCCGCGCGTGTAACCGATCTCCTGGGACCAGAGGGGGGTTCAAAACAAAAATACGTATACAGTGGGGGTCTCAAAAGAGCCCCGAACCCACCCACCCTGAAGGCCGATCGATGCCAATTGGACATGCGAAGTGCCCGCAAAAGATTCCTCTGCCCTCCCATTGCCAATCTTCGTCGGCGCTCGGCGCTTGCTCGGGAACATGCTCAGGACCATGTACTCTGCACTAATGGGGGGTATCCATGTACATCATCCGAGTAACCGACCTCTTTGGACCCTGAATATGGACACATTTGTCTGGGTACCATGCCCACGCAGCCATGGGGAACCTATCTGCGTGCTACTGTTCAGGAAATACAGGGCCTGCGGTTAAACACGAGTAACACACCGACGGGATCTCAACGGCAACTCGTGACTGAGACAGTGGAGGCCAGCCAACAAGAAATCTTCCACGAGAAACCCAACCCTGCGACCCCAGGACTTCCAAAGATTGTTGGTGTGGGAACATCCTGCCATCCACAGCAAAACCACCGGAACCCAGGAGACCCAGGGCACCCTGGAGGCAAGCAGATGGGGTTTCTTGGCGTGGGCCCCCCCTGTGCAGCTGCTCCCTCCCGATGTTTGGGCCCCCAAGAACCGAATCTGTGAGACATCCCTATCCACCGCCTGCCGAGATCCCGGAAAATCGATGTCCAAGGCGGTGGCCATGGATACACCCTGCGAGATGCTTAAGAAATCATGGGTTAAGAAATTCATAGTCTCAGAATTTGAATAAAAACCCAGAACTTCTATCAAAATCTTGAATTTACATTGAAAAATTAAGAATAATCGAGACTCTGGCCGAAAACTTGGGTTTTCTTAAGCATCGCCTGAAGTGTATACCCCCGCCTCGGGAGACCGCGCGGTGACCTCGGAAGCTGGCACGCCCGAACCCAGATACGGAACACATGGCCGCGCGGCCCGACAGCAGACGCTACCCCAAACCGACACAGCCACAGCTGCTGGGCAGGCTGCGACTCGTCCCCGCGCGGGCACTGCCCCTGGCGGCACGGGGCGACGATCCCTGCCCAAACGTCGGGGATCTTCTGACCCGGGTCAATCCAGACCCGGGTCAGCAGGAAACCAAAAACTGCAATGCAAGAAAAAAAACTGCAACGCAGGTCTTCGCAAACCCGGGTCAGCCAATACGCGCGGCCGCCTCGCGGCCACGAGCGGCTCCCTGACCCGGGTCAGCCAGAGGGAGCCTTCGCAGGATCCTGCAGGATCCGGCGCCCTGGCTGACCCAGACCTCGCCGCTTCGCTAGGCCTCCGCGTGGCCCTGGGGCCTCGGGGAGACCCCGACGCCCGCGACGCCCTCGGCGAGCCAGCCCAGAAGCCGTGCGGTCACCACGAGTCCCCACCTGGCCATCGCTCGGGCGTCCTTCCCCCGTGCATTGCTCGGCTTTGCGCGTGCCTCTTCTGCCAGGTGATGCAGGAGGCTCCTCGATGGCCCTCGCCGTGAGAAAGTCCACGCCTCCGAGCGATGCCAAGACCACGAGCTCCCACTGATCCACCACACCAAGGAGCACTGGGGGAACCAAAAGATGTGCCGATACAGCTACTCCCCCGGAGAGGAGGAGGAGGAGGAGGAGGAGGAGGAGGAGGAGGAGGAGGAGGAGGAGGAGGAGGAGGAGGAGGAGGAGGAGGAGGAGGGGAGGGGGAGGGGGGAGGGGGAGGGGGAGGAGGGGGGGGAGGGGGAGGGGGAGGGGGAGGGGGGAGGGGAGGAGGGGGCGTTCTGACCAGAATGTCCAAGCGAATCCGGCGGTGCCGACGCGGGCCTCCGAGGAGGCACCCAAGAGGGGACGACGAGGAAGAGGTAGAGGCATGGAGAACCTCGAGCGCGTTTCTCTGTTTTCGGCGATAGGGGGCATATTATAGGGGGGGGGCGGAGGGGCCAGGGGGGGTATAATGTAAGGCCTCCCCCCCGCCGAGCGCACGGCGGCAGTGCCCGGAGCGCACTGGGGGAGGGGGGGGGGGGCGTTACGTTATAGGGGGGGAGGGGGGGGGCAGGGGCTCTAATGCCCATTATTCCCCAAGCAATAAAGAAACACGCTGTATGGGGAACTTTTTCTCCTCCGAGTCCCCCCGAGGGTCCCCCCTGATCCACCACCCCAACGCAGGGCGGCCACCGCGCCGTCTGCCCCCCCCGCCCCCCAAGCAGGCGGCAGCCAGCGGATCACCCCTCCTCCCTCCGCCCTCCTCCCCCGCACCGATGCTACACTCTAGGCGATGTTTAAGAAAACCCAAGTTTTCGGCCAGAATCTCGATTATTCTTAATGTTTCAATGTAGATCCTAATATTTGAATTCAATTCATATTCCTGGGAGTCCTGGGTTAGTCCTGGGTTATTAGTGTTAGTCCTGGGTTATTATAAATGTTAGTCCTGGGTTATTCCTGGGTTATTACTGTTAGTCCTGGGTTAGTCCCAATATTTGTATCTTAATGTTAGTCCGGGGTTTTTATTCAAATTCTGAGACTATGAATTTCTGAACCCATGATTTCTAAAGCATTTCGCAGGGTGCAGCATGTGGTGGCCCAGCCTGTGCCCCGCATTGGCGCACGCCGTCAAAAACCACGACCGTGAGGAGCGCCACGACGGGAACAGGCCAGGCTTCGGCGGCGAGCGGGGCGGGGGGGGCAGTGAGAAGCAGAAGGCCCTCTCAGAGGGTCCGGAAGTCCCCTGGCGTTGAGAGACGCTTTCTGGACAGAACACCTGGGCGACACAACCCGAAGGGAGGTGCCCAAGGTGCCTGCATGAATTCACATGCAGTCGGACCTCGCAACACGAACGGCGGCACGGACCGCCCCCGGCGTTATCCGCGAAGACGTTTCCTGAGCCTGCCCCGAAGACTAACACACAGAGGGCGCGAGGGCTTCTGACCGCTCTCTGAGAAGGCCTTCTCCTTCTCACTCCCCTCCTTCGCTCGACGCCGAATGTTTTCGGTCCATCCCAAAAGCGTTTCCAAAAACACGTAACCATAACATGCTACGATTAAGTCGGGCATGTCCCCCTACAGGCGGAGCTTGGACGACAAATCATTCATACGCAAACCATGCCCAACATATGCTTTTAAACATGCACCCATATTATTTCTGACTATGTTTGAATATTCCTCTTGTAGAGGAACACGCCCGACTTAAAGCTACGATAGAAGCTTTGGAAAGGGGTAAGAAAGTTCGGCCTCTCCGCCTGCTCTGGCAGTTGAACCGCACTCACTTCCGTAGATCAAGATATACAAAAGGGAAAAGGGGGATGCTTTATTACAGTGGACGTCGATCCACAAGAAACCTTCCACAATAAACCCAACCCATGGATTTTTGGTGTGGGGACGTCGCGCTTTCCATCACAAAACGCTCCAAACACAAGAAACCCAGGGCACCCTGGAGGCAGCAGGCAAGCAGGGTGTTTCTTGGCATGGACCTCCACTGTATCCAGGGGATGCGGTTGTCGAACATGGAAGCGGCAAAACACAGGAAAAATCATCACAGGCATTGGAACCGACATTGGAAAAAAAACAACGGCGACGGAACCGGGAACAAAACAACGCTTGGACCAACAATCAGAACGGTAAAACGGAAACGGCAAAGAAAAGACCCTGTCGTTTCCGGCGTCTCGACTCTTGCGAAACACGGGCCCCAGACCCTCTCGACCACGTCCCCAAGACTGGCTTGTCATCTCGAGCCGTCGCTTGCGGGCCACAAGGCCCGCTGAGGGTCTTGAGAGGCCGAGGACCACGAAAAACCTACGTCTCGATTTGTTCGAGACGCTGGATTACGGGCCAACGTGCGAACCCTACCCCTACGCCCCACGGTTTCTGAGGGACGGTGGGGTTCACTTGATTCGGGAGCTCCCGAGCGAAGTGAACCCTACCCCTGCCCCTCAGAAACCGTGGGGGGTAGGGGAGGGGTTCGCATGTGGCCCCCTATGGATGTCTGGGATCGGCCCGGCCTCCGCCGCACCACCTCGGGGCAGTTGGCCTCAACGAGGTGACCCCCTCGCGCGAGGCCGGCCCTCGCTGGGCTGAAGCCGGCCGGGCATCGAGGCGGTTCGAGGGCCGAGGCTCGAGGAGGAAGAGGCGGCGGAGGCGGAGGAGGCGGAGGAGGAGGAGGAGGAGGAGGAGGAGGAGGAGGAGGAGGAGGAGGAGGAGGCCGAGGAGGAGGAGCAGGAGGAGGCCGAGGAGGAGGAGGAGGGGCCTCGCCCGACGAGGCAGGGCGGCCGAGAGCACGCGACGAGACGGAGTTTCGGGCCCTGCCGTGGCGCGCGAGCTCGGCGAGTGGCGCCGCCTCGTGGAAACCTGGCAGGGGCGGGCCTTGAGCGCTCGACGAGGCCTGCGCCCGAGACCTGGGGGGCGGAGGATGCCGCGAGGCGGGAGCGGCGGAGGCTCGGTGTGGGCCGACCGCGGGCGCCCCGCGTCGCGGTTTGATGCGCAACGTCGAACGCCCAGGTGAACGTTTCTTTCACTCGCGCTCGGCGCTTCGGCGTTGGGCGGACGGGGGGGGGAGGGGGGGGGTCTGGCTCCGGACCTCTGCCTAGGGCGACTGTTTGGGACCGTGCGTCCAACGAGGGAGACTCCACCTGCTCGAAACAGGCGCCAAAAACAGCCAAGACCTACTCCACGGGGGGGAGGGGGGTTGCGAGGGCCCGCGCCGATCGGCAAAACAATAAATAAAAAAATCACCAGAGGTATGGACCCCGTCCCTGGGATCGGCTTCTCAGCCTGAGTCTGTGGACGGCCCCGGGGCCTGGTCAAGGTCCATGGAGGCCGAACACGGCGAAAAACCTCCCATCGTCATTTTTTCACAACGCGAGGAGCGCATGTTTTTATTCGCGGGCAGAACGGGCGTCAATGGGGGGGGACGGGAGGGGGCATATAGCGTAGCGCTCCACCCCCCCTCCAGACTGTGGTGCTGGACGCACTGCGGCAATGCCGGAGACGCGCTGAGGGAGGGGGGGGGGCATTACGTTATGGGGGGGAGAAGGGGGAGGGGGCATGACGCGCATTACGGCCCAGAGGGTAAATAACACTTTCTAAGCTCGGGGATCTTCTTTCTGGGTCGATCCAGACCTGGGTCAGTCAGGCCTTGCAAGATCCTGCAGGATCCTGGGCCCAAGCCCGGGCCGATGATAGGGGAACGAAGCATGTCAGAAACATAACAACTCGGAGGTCCGCGCGGATTTCTCGGATCGGCGCGGACCTCCGAGTTTTCATGTTGATGTCATTGTTCGATCAAAAGGTCGGGCATGTCCCCCTACAGGTGGATTTGGGAGGAATATTAAAAAACAGTCAAACCATACTCAAACATATTACTTGAACATGGTTAAAAAAATCGTCCCCCGACTATCCTTTAACTATTCTTCAACAGCCCCCCGGTGGAGGGATAGGCCCGACTTGACCCTGGCTCGAGAGAACACCCTCGAGGGGGCCTGGGACCGCTGGTGCCCTCCGCTGGTTGGCGCCCTCCGACGCCCGCCTTCGCCGCGGGGGGGCCGGGCGCCGGGAGGCCCGGGCGCGGGCATGGGCGCGCCGCCGCGGAGGGGCCTGCGGCCGCGGCCTGGCGCGGGGGGGGGGGGGGGGGGCGAGGAGGCGGGTGAGGGGCGTTGGAGGGTCCAGGAGGGGGGGTCGAGGAGGGGGGGAGGGGCCGAGGAGGGGGGGGGGTCGAGGGGGGGGGGCCGAGGAGGGGGGAGTCGAGGAGGGGGGGGGGGGCCGAGGAGGGGGGGTCGAGGAGGAGGGGCGGGGTCGAGGGGGGGGGGAGGGTGACATTCATCGGCGGCGAGCGGGGGGTGGGAGTGAGGAGGGGCGGGCCTTCTCGGGAGGCTCGGAAGCCCCTGGGCCTGCTGGGAGGTGTTCTTTACGCCTCCCCCGAAGGCACAAACAACTGATCAGAATGCGTCAGGGCTTCTGAGAAGTCCCGCCGCCTTCCGAGAAGGCCTTCTCTTTCTTCACACTTCCCCCCCTGGCGCGCCGCCAACATTGCATTACAGTCGGGCCGCCGAAATAAGGAACGCTAAATAAGGAACGGAGCTTCTTGTAGGCCCCCAAAGCCATCTTCCTTCACGAGGAGGGATGGAGGAGCACACATGGAAGGACCTAAGGAATATCCAGCCTCTTCCGAACCCAAACTGTTCCTTATTTCAGCGTCTTGACTAAACGGGGGATGGAGGGGTAACGGTGGCTGGTGGGTCATGCTGTTGCTGCACTGTGGAGACCGAAGAGGCAGAGATACGGTCCAGCATTTGCATGTTGCATGTCTCGCTGCAATTGCATGTTGGCCAACGCGCTTACAGCGCCAAAAGCTCCCATATTCCTCTGGGCTGCCGGGTAGTTCTATTCCAATAAGTGGGACAAACAACACTGTACATCTTGCATCATATTGAAAAGTACGGCTCGTTCACACAGGGTCCGAGGGGTGAGGGTCAGGGTAGGATAGGACCGATCGCGAAGCGAAGTGGCATTACCCAAACACCTGGGCACGAGCATCACGTCCGGCCGTGGCCGAGGCTACTCGTACTTGTGCCGTTTGCCCTCGTATGTCCTGTTGAGATAACTGCCTCCTGTGGGCTGTGGGTGTCGGTGTGGGCAAGAGAACGGGAATGATGATGGGGAGGACAGGGGAGGAGAAGTGTCGAGGAGGATTGATGGATCCGCCGGGGGAGGGAGGGGAGGAGGGGGAGGGAGGGAGGGAGGGATGAGGAGGAGAGGGAGGGGAAGGGTCGAGGTGGGAGGAGCGATGGGAGCGGGAGAGCGAAGGGGGAGGGAGGGGGAGGAGAGGAACAAAAAGCGAGGAGAGGAAGGAGGCAGTAGGGGAAAGAGAGGAGAGGGGAGGAGAGGAGGGAGCTGGGCGGCAACTCCGTGGAGGTCTTCGTAAGCACGACGATCGGCTACTCAGCCCGATTAAGGGACCTCTCGACCAGTTTAGCAGGGGTAAGTAAGCGGTTTTTTATTCGGCGTTTCGACATTGGGCGGAAGGGGGGGGAGGGGGGGGTCTGGCTCCAGACCTCTGCTTCGTGCGACTGTTTGCAGCACTGGGTCCTACGAGGGGAGACTCCACCTGCTCGAAACAGGCGCCCCAAACAGCCAAGATCTGCTCCGGGGGGGAAAGAGGGTTGGGGGCCGGCGCCAATCGGCAAAACAACGAATAACAAAACGATCACCAAGCGAAATGAAGCGGGAGCATATCCGATTAGGCCATGATTATGCCTGCAACCGAACCCAGCGAACGGGGGGTAACAATTGTCGATCCCCACTGGCGTTCTCCGCCGCAGACAATGCCATTAAGACGTTCCCGAGGAGGGGGGACCGCCGAGCGAGATCGTTGGCAGCGATTGAATGAGGTCGGGCATGTCCGCCACACAAGGGGATTTGTGACGAACAATGAAACATATCCGGACACATCAAGATGCTAAACTATTGCTCAAAACAATATCCCCAGACTATCTTGTCGACTATTTTTGACTAGACTCCTCATGTAGAGGGACATACCCGACTTAATGATAGAACTCAGCTGTTGACGACATTCCGCTGGGGCGTGCGGGCGGCGGTGCGGGCAAGAGGAGCAACACCCAATAGAGGCCTCAAGAAGGCCTTTTCGGAGGCAAGAGCCCCCGCCGACAGTCCGAATCCCCGAGACAGCCCTGATCCTACCGGGATAATCTACGAACCACATCGGAATCCGACTGGGTTCCGATTGGGGTCTTACTGGGTTCAGGTTGCAGCCCTCTTAGGCTCTCAGTGGAATCCTATTGGTTTGAATCCTCTTCGGATGCCGCACTGGACGGTCCAGGGGCGTGACATCACTTCTAGTAGCGAGACGCGATATAGCTTCACCGAGGGAAGAGGGGAGTGCCAAGGGCTATACCAGCGCCGATGCTGAACTGAACCTCGCAAGAGCTGGATCCTAGGAGGGAGTGGGAGGAGAGGAGGAAGAGGAGGGTCGAGGAGGGCGGGGGAGGAGAGGAGGGAGGTGGGCCATACCTCAAACGACATTCCCTAAACAAATTGTCTTCAAACATCCTACGGCATGTTCCCAAGAAACCAAGTCTGGGCAACCGCGATTTGGAATCGGTCGGACGCCACTTGTCTCCGGATGTCTCCCGTTGTCTCACAGAGCCCCCCGTTGTCTTCCGCTGTCGCACGTGGCATACCATTGTTTCCCGTTGTCTCCGGATTCCTCCCGTTGTCTCCGGTGTCCTCCCGTCGTCTCCCGTTCTCTCCCATGGTGTCCCATGCTATCCCATTGTCTCCCGCTGACTCCCAGTGACTCCAATTGTCTTCCGTTGTCTCCCGTTATCTCCAGTGGTCTCCCGTTGACTTCCAATGTCTCCAATTGTCTGCCATTGTCTCCTGTTGTCCGTCTGCGTCGCTGTAGGAACCTGTCTACGCCCCTCTCTCCGCCACAGGAGAAGCTTTTCAGGGTCTGCTGCCGCAAGGGTGTCACGTTTTTTCCACATCCGTGCGTTTCCCCTCGACTTTGGCCGCTTGGGTCCGTCTTGAACTTGCCCCGGGCGAGGGGGCCGGGACCTCTTCCTAGGGCCGCTCGCTGAAATCATGCCGCTTCGAACGATCCCAAGAACGCGAGCCTGGCCAACCCGGGAGCACCTTCACCCTGCGGCAAGGATCGGCCTAAGCAGTGCTTTGGCTTTCGTTCTGCCTTCGTTCTCCCTTGCTTCGTCTTCGATCCGCCTCTGCTGCACAGCGACAGCGAAACGAAAACACCCCACAACATCGTCAGGACCAGTGTGCAGGTCGACGCCTGCCCTGTGGGCCTGGTGGCCGCGGCATGCAGTCGCCATTCGTCGAGGATGCGACGGCAGGGGGATACCCGGGAGGAGGAGCAGGCGGAGGAGGGAGGAGGGAGAAGGAGGAGAGGAGGAGGGAGAGGAAGAGAGGAGGGACAGGAGAAGGATGAGGAGGAGAAGGAGGCGGAGGAGGAGGAGGGATGATGGAAGAGGGAGAGGAGGAGGATGAGAAGGAGGAGGAAGAGGAGGAGGAGGAGGAGGAGGAGGAGGAGGAGAAGGAGGCGGAGGAGGAGGAGGAGAGGAGGAGGAGCAGGAGGAGGAGGGAGGGGGACGAGGAGAAGAGGGAGGAGGAGAAGCGAGCGAGCGAGCGGGCGAGCATCCGAGCGGGAGTTGGAGGGGGAGGAGGAACAGGGGGAGGGGAGGGAGGACAGTGAGGAGGAGGAGGAGGAGGAGGAGGAGGAAGGAGGGGGAGGGAAGGAGAGGAGGAGGAGGAGGAGGAGGAGGAGAGGGAGAGGAGGAGGAGGAGAGGGAGGAGGAAAAGAGGAGAGGGAGGAGGAGAGGGAGGAGGAAGGAGGAGGAGGAGGAGGAGGAGGAGGAGGAGGAGGAGGAGGAAGGAGGAGAGGAGGGAGGGGGAGGAGGAGGAGGAGGAGAGGGAGGAGGAGGAGGAGGAGGAGGCGGAGGAGGAGGAGGAGGAGGAGGAGGAGGAGGAGGAGAAGAGAGGGAGGAGGAGGAGGAGGAGGAGGAGGAGGAGGAGGAGGAGGAGGAGGAGGAGGAGGAGGAGGAGGAGGAGGAGGAGGAGGAGGAGGAGGAGGAGGAGGAAAGGGAGGAGGAGATGAGGAGATGGAGGAGGAGGAGGGAGGGGATGGAGGATGATGATGGAAAGTATCCCGGCACGCTCTTTGGGTCTGGCGGCCGTGGTATACGGGATGTTCCGAGGCAGCTTGATGGTGTGGAACTCGGGCGCTGCTTACGTGGGGGGACGGTGCGGCAGGAGCTCGACCCCAAGACAGGACAAAGAGGAGGAAGGGAGAAGGGAGGCGGGAGGAGAGAGGAAGCTGGGGGATCTGGGAGGTCCGGCGGAGGCGGGAGGCGGGAGGCGGGAGGAGGAGGCGGGAGGCGGGAGGAGCGAGGTGAGATGGGAGGCCCAGACCCCCGATGTCGACGGGGACTCAGCCCGCGGGCCCCACAACAGCAGGAGCTCGACCACAAGAAACCTTACACAAGAAGCCCAACCCTGAGACCCCAGAACGTCGCCTGACTTGTTGCGCGCGTTGCATGACAAACCATCGAAACCCAAGACCATCCATGGCAAGCAGGGTGTATCTTGGTATGGGTTTCCACTGTACATGGGGTGGGGGCGAAGAGACGTACACCTGCCGTGTCCCTTTTTGGCCCCAGGGGACCTCTGTAGGGCCCCTCATGTGCACGAGTGGTGCAGTGTTCTTCGCTCCCCCAGTCAGCGCCCCCCATTGCGAAACGCCAGAGGAAAAGCACATCGTCGGAAGTCCAGGGGAGGCGGAGGATTTTTTGTACCGCGCACGCCGTTCACCTCAGGACGGGCAGGTGGGCGTCTCCACCATGAAGAAGACCAGAACGAGCTCCCAACGAAGAAGATGCCAACCCTCCGGATAACCAGCGTCGTATACGAGGGAATAAATGACGAGGCCCGCCTCGAGCAGCACGAACAAGCAGGCGCCCAACGGCCCGAGAATTGACCAACAACAGCAGCAACAGACCCATCACAAAACGAAGTAAAACGGCATTGCACGAAACACAAATCCCAACCCATCAAAGTCAACCACCGAGTACATGTTGTGCGTACAAGCCTGGAGCACCGCCCATATAGCGACCGTAGAAAGAAAAAGATGCCACCAAACACCCACAATGTCCGTGACCCCTAAACCTTTACTCTATACCATACTCCCTGAAAGGGGAGAACAAGACCTATGACTATGGCACCTTGAAGCTGAATGGATGTGTTAAAGTAGATGGCATCAATCACAAGTGTAAATCTTAGTAATAAGCAACGCCTCGCACCGCCACAACGACCACAAGCCGACGTGCTGCAAGACCCTCAAGGGGCATCCCTAGGACCACGGCATAGCCTCCACGGAGCCGACTATACAGGAAACCAGCGCGCCAACGATGAGGACAGCTACGCCCAGCAATCCCAAAGACACTCATGCCAACGAAAGATACCTCAGCCAGCGCAGTGGGACTTGCAGACCACCAGAATAAAAACAGCCTCAGGCAAGCGCGACGAACATCCAACAAACGACTACGAAAAACGGCACGAGATCTGCTGAAACCGGCCCGCCGAAGCGTTCACCACCGTGATGAAGATCTCCTTGGCGGCGCTCAGACATGCACACAACATGGTACAGCCCTGGGGACTTCCGAGGCAGGCAGCTGGCTTGAACCAAAGCTGGCTTGACCCGACATGGTAATTGACCGCATAAGGAGAAGGAGATGGAGGATGGGGCGTGGAGGGGGAAGCAGGGAGGGTAATTAGAGGAGGAGGAGGAGAAGGAGGAGGAGGATCGAGGATAGAGGATGGAGCAGGAGGATGGAGGATGGAGCAGGAGGAGGAGGAGGAGGAGGATGGGGCGAGCGTCCGAGCGCTCAGTCGCCCCTTATTGGGGGCCTCCCACAGGCTCGTGGAAGGCAGGCCCCAGGGGCCAAGACGGCCCGGGGGCCTCCCCGGAGACCTCCAGAGGGGCCTAGCCCAGAGGCCCCCACAGAAGCCGCCCTGGGAAGGCAGGTGGAGGCAGAAAGGAGGAGGAGGAGGAGGAGGAGCAGGAATCAGGAGGAGGAAGAGGAAAGCAAGGAGGAGGAGGACAAGGAGGAGAAGGGGGCAGCGACGAGGAGGGGTTGAGGAGGGCGAGGAGAATGAGAAGGCGATGTGGGGGAGGAGGAGGAGGAGGAGGAGGAGGAGGAGGAGGAGGAGGAGGAGGAGGAGGAGGAGGAGGAGGAGGAGGGGAAGAAGGGAGGAGAAGGAGCAGGAGGAGTGCGAGGAGAAGGAGGAGGGGTAGCCGCTGCCTGGCGCCAGCGCCCGCCGCTGGGCTAGGTAGGCCACGCGATGCGGACGCGCCACCAGGCTCTAGAGCGTCCCCCGGGCCAGGCCGAGACTCGAGAGCCAAAAGCTGCTGCGGAGTCAGGAAGCGGTCGCAACGATACTTGTCGTATTTCTAGCAACGGTCGTTAAGCGAAGGGGGGAAAGGGGGGGGGGGCTGGGGCCCCAGGTAACGGTAACGCATGGGCGGGGTGGGGGACGTCGGGGACGGGTTGCGCTGCGTTCGCTATGGTGCGAGCGCGAGCACCAATATGTATGGAAAGGGGTCCAAGCCCCCCCCCCCTACGTACGACCGTCATGGTACACCGGTACCCCCCCCCAGAGGGGGGTGGTGGGTGTGAGCACCGTGTAACCGATCCCCATCCCCACCAGCGTGGGCTGGGCCCCACTGGCCGATTTACCCTCCAAGATGGGGATATAGGCTGCTCTCTTCGGGTTTCGAGGGGCATATTCTCAGCTGAGGTGGTGAGACGGTGGGGCTCGAAATGTGGATGGGGATGGAGATAGGGATCGGTTAAACGATACTGATGGTGGGTGGGTGTTGTCCTGGCGAGCGCCCCTTTCGAGCCAGATAAGCTCTAAAACCAATACCAATGGCAGCGGCGCCGAGATGACCGCAGGAGGGGGGTCAGAGTGTAAAGGTTGTCATACATACATACATGCATACATCCATCCATCCATCCATCCATCCATCCATCCATACATACATACATACATACATGCATGCATGCATGCATGCATGCATGCATACATACATACATACATACACATACATACATACATACATACATACGTACATACATACATACATACATAGAATACATGCATACATGCATACATAAAATTATACATACATATATACATACGTACACACTGCATACATACATACATGGATACATACATACATACACACAACCATACATACATACACACATACATATTTGAATGCATACATACATACATACATACATACATACATACATACGTACGTACGTGCACACTATACATACATACATACATACATACATACATACATACATACATACATACATACATACATACATACATGCACACACACATACAGACACACACGTACATACATGCACACAAACATGCATGCATGCATGCATCTATACATACACACATACATACATGCATGCATGCCTGCATGCATGCAGACAGACAGACAGACACACTGACACACCGACATACAGGCATATAGACATACCGACATGCATACATACATGCATACATACATACGTACGCACGTGCATGCACGCATGGCATCCATCCATCCATACATCCATCCATACATGCATAAACACAACTATACATACATACATACAGACACACATACATACATTTAGACAGACAGGTCTATATATACACATATATACACATAATCATTTGCATACAAACACACGTATATACATACATACTGACATACACACACACGGGCATCTACTTCCATACTTACATACATACATGCATGCACGCATCCATATACACATACTTACACCAGACATCGGCATCCATCCATCCATGGACGTATGCATGCATGCAATGCATGCGTGCGTACATGCACACATGCATCCATACGTACATACATCCAGACAGGCAGGCAGACACACAGACAGGCATACATACACAGATATATATATATATATATACATGGATGTGAATCGTGTGTATGTGCGTGTGCGTGTCTGTGCGTGTCTGCATCCACTGCCTGGCAAGGTCCGCGGAGGCCCCAGGCGGTGGTGATGAATCATCCCCGCCTCGGATGGGGGCGTGTCAGCTCGCCGACGACGAGGCCGACGACGAGGCCGACGAGGCCAACGACGACGACGACGAGGACGACGAGGCCGACGACGACGACGCCGACGACGACGCCGACGACGCCGACGAGGCCGACGAGGCCGACGCCGACGCCGACGCCGACGAGGCCAAGGGGTCCTCCAGGAGCTGCCGCTCGCCCAGCGCCTGCACCTCCGGCGGCGCCGGCGGTGCGTCCTTGGGGGGGGGGGCCCCGCGGGAGGCCCGTGGGGGGCGACGCCGTCGAGGCCATCGCAAGCACGAAGACGAGGCTCAGGGCCCGACGACGGGGCCGCTACGCCAAAGAGAGCCCAATCATGCCAAGAGGACCTCGAATGGGGCTGGAGAATGCCAATAATGCCAACGGAATCAATGCCAAGATGCCAAGTGGAGCCGAAGAATGCAAATAATGCCAAATAATGCCAACGGAATGAAACAGGGTGATTCTGGATCAGGTCTGGCTCCAATAAGGGATACAGTCAACCCGTACCGTAGGGATGCGCGGTAAGGATGCAAGGGCCTTTGAGGCCCACGGTTAACGTTTTTCGAACGATATTGGCCAGCGAGAGTCGCTCAGGATGGGCCGCACGGGCAAGGATGCAAAAGGGTAGCCATGGGATGGTAGCCCATCCTCACTGTGCGGGTTGACTGTGCTCCAGGCCCCAAGAAGTTCACCCGAAGGTCCCTGCCGCGGCGACGTGGGCCCTGAAGATCGCGCCTGGACGGGCCCCAAGACAACCCAAGCTCGCAGAACGACGCCACTGGAAGAAGGGACCAGTAGGGGAGAAGGAACCCGGAGGGTGGAGGAGGACGGGGGAAGGATTGTAAAATCCCTTGCGTTGCTCGGGCCTTCTAGGCGTCCCTGGCCGTCGCGGCTGTCTCCGCCCAGGATGCGGGCCGGAACGCGCCTCGCGACGGGTCCTGAAGGCAAACTCTGACGAACGGGCTGACGGAGTGTTCCGCGACCGGTAAGCGCAGCAGTCGCTTGCTGCGCGACTCCACACAGCCAGTCTCGCCGACCCCTGCGCTTTGCTGCTCGTCTGTATGCTTTGCTTTCACACTCTCCTCCTCCTCCTCCTCCTCCTCCTCCTCCTCCCTCAGGGTTTGTGCTATCCGATCCTACTGTGTGAGACCAGCCGCAGAGGAGGGGGGGCAGGGGGCCAAAGTGGGACCCGGGTGTCTGGGCCGAGAGGCCTCAACGCCCCTTGATGGAGATGCATCAGCTCCAGAGACTCCTGGTGCTGGGTACGATGCGTCAGGTTTGTGTCGTGCCGACTTCGCCGTTGGTTTCTGACACCGCGGGGATCGTTCAACCTTGAACGATCGGCCGTTCCCGAAACGTCCAAATCGTTCCACATCGAACGACTCTGGGTCGCCCGCGGCGTTCAAAGTTGAGTGCCGCTGGCGGGGTCGCCGCCAGTCGATACGACACGAACCTACCGTACCCCTGTTCAGGTCGAGTGAGCCGGCTAGGCATACGTCGGGTTTGTCCTCCTACAGGCGGATTTGGAAGAACACTCGGAAATAGCCAACACAACACATACTCAAACATACTCAAACCATAATCGAAACATCGTCCTCAGTAGAGGGAAACGCCCGACTCAAGGCTAGGAATCGTTGGCACAACGTACAATACAGCGCCCCGTACATGATCTGAAGAGGGTGGGGTAGGGGGCCGTGTGTACTGGCGATGATATCGCCAAGGTCGCTCATCACGACCAAAGCCAGACCTGCCCTACTGAAACGTCTGAGTTCGGGCACCGGGACGGAGCCATCTACAGTAGGGGCTCGACCACAAGAAACCTTCCAGGAGAAGCTAATCCCTGAGACCTACGGACGTCCACTTATTCCCAACCATCCTGTGGTGTTGGGTCCTCGTTTTGAAGAGACGGTGCCCCGCGTCCTCCTCTCCTCTCCTCCTCCTCCTCCTCCCCCCTCCTCCCTCCTCCCCCATCCTGGTTTTTGCTCTCCGCATGTCTCTGTTTCGGCACACCCCTCACACGTTTCGTGGCCCCATAGGGAGCTCCACCTAAGGTCCCAGTGGCGGAACTCGCATGGCGCCGCCGCCCCATTTCGGCACACCCCTCACACGCTTCGTGGCCCCATAGGGAGCTCCACCTAAGGTCCCAGTAACGGAACTCGCATGGCGCCGCCGCCCCATTTCGGCACACCCCTCACACGCTTCGTGGCCCCATAGGGAGCATAGCCGAATGCCCCAGTGCTGCCGCCCGCATGCGTCACGCACACCCAATTTGGCACACCCCTCACACGTTTCGTGGCCCCAAAGGGAGCTCCACCGAAGGTCCCAGTGGCGGAACTCGCATGGCGCCGCCGCCCCATTTCGGCACACCCCTCACACGCTTCGTGGCCCCATAGGGAGCTCCACCTAGGGTCCCGGTGGCGGAACTCGCATGGCGCCGCCGCCCCATTTTGGCACACCCATCGCGCGCTTCGTGGCCCCATAGGGAGCTCCACCTAAGGTCCCAGTGGCGGAACTCGCATGGCGCCGCCGTCCCATTTTGGCACACCCCTCACACGTTTTGTGGCCCCATAGGGAGCTCCACCTAAGGTCCCAGTGGCGGAACTCGCATGGCGCCGCCGCCCCATTTTGGCGCACCCCTCACACGCTTCGTGGCCCCAATAGGGAGCTCCACCTAAGGTCCCAGTGGCGGAACTCGCATGGCGCCGCCGCCCGAGCGCAGTCGTTTTTGAGGGTTTGCCAACGAAGGAGTCGAACGTGGAGGCGCACTCCCTCGCCAGGGAGCTAGGCTTCACCGAGTTTGCCCGCCAGGCTTGACTTGAGCAGCGACACGCCCGTGCCTCGCCGTCTCTCGACGGTCTGCCTGTTTGGCTTCGCGCCGCGGGCAACCCGCGCGCGTCGCTGGGACCGTCTCGGGGCGACCAGCGCGTGACCCGGGAATTTCGCGCTGCGCTCTGCCCAGAGCCTTGCTCGCCCCCGTCGTCTCTCCGCCCAGCGGCCACAGCCTTGCCCGCTATCAGCCAGCCTGCTCGCTCTCCCTGCCGCGCGCAGCGGACGACCCGCGCGCGTCGCCCGGACCCCTTCGGGGCGACCAGCGCGCGTCGCGGGGACTCCGTGCAGCGCCGCGCCCGCAGCCATGGACATCGGCGCGCACGGGCAAAGAGGCGGAAAAAGAAAGGGAAGGAAGCGGGCGCGGTCCTCGTGAGGAGCGTGCCGACGTGGGCGTCGACACTTATGTACGTTGATTCGCACGCAGACTCATTCACAGTCAGACTCCACTCGCGCTCAGGCTCACCCGTCCTCAGCCTCTCGCACTCAGACCGACCGTCTTTGTTCGTATTGTGTACCCCGCCACGAATTTCGGTACGCCCCTCGCACGGTTCGTGGCCCCATAGGGAGCGCGGGCGAAGATGGTACTCACAATTGCGGTATTCACAACTGCATATGGTTGGGTCCTTCGTCAGGCTAATTTTTGGTGTGGCAACGTCACGCTCTCCATGGCAGAATAATCGGACCCAAGAGGCCCAGGGCACCCTGGAGGCAAGCAGGGTGCTTCTTGGCATGGGCCTCCACTGTAATCTGAAGAGTGTGCGCGGCCGGGGGCCGTGTGCACTGGCGATGATACAGTCGGGGCGCCGACCTAAGGAACCCTGAATAAGAAACGAGGCCCCTTTTCTCCAGAAGTTGAACTTCGATTTCCCTTCGGAAACCAAAGGGAAATCCAAGGCAAACTGTGAAGCAATCAAGGAACATGGAGCCCCTCCCCAACGAAAAGGGTTCCTTCTTCAGGGCACCGACTGTATCGCCACGGTCGCTCACCTCGACAGAAACCAGGACTGTCCTACTGAAACGTCTGCCTTGTGGCACCGGGGCGGAGCCATCTACAGTAGGAGCTCGACCACAAGAAACCTTCCGCCAAAAGCCCAACTCTGAGACCCCAAGACGCCCATGGATTTCCTGTGTGGGCACGTCACGCTTTCCATGGCAAAGCCATCGACACCCAAGAAACCAGGAGAGCCCATAATCGGATCGATAAGTCCGATCGGCAATCAAATTGAATCGGATCGGGGGAAAGCCGGAAAAAGTCGAATCGTCGGAAATCGGCAGGCTGGTAGTCCTTCCCTGAGAGATCGAAGCCCAGATCGGAATCCGAAATCGAATCATAGGAATCGGAATGAGCCCTGAGAAACCCAGGGCACCCAGGGGGCACGCAGGGTGTTCCTCGGCATGGGCCTCCACTGTAAGCACCTCTGCCCCCGAGCCGTAGTCTCGGGTGAGGGTATTACCCACCTCCGCCTGTCCAGGGTCTTGGGAACAGCGGTGAGCCTAGCAGGAGGAGGAGGAGGTGGAGGAGGAGGAGGAGGCGGAGGAGGAGGAGGAGACGGTGGAGGAGGAGGAGGAGGAGGAGGAGGAGGAGGAGGGGGAGGAGGAGGAGGAGGTGGAGGAGGAGAACGAGGAGGAGGAAGAGGGGGAGGGGGGACCCCTCCTCCAACATATGGTGGTGGTGGAACAGAGCCCATCACGTGTTACGACCCGACAGCCACCAGGCGTCCCCCAAAGAGGTTTTCGGGGATGGACAGAACCCCCTTTAGTAAAACGTGGTTTAGTGAAAACGACCTCGGGCCCAAACCTGGCGGGCGCAAGCCTGGGAAATGGCGGCCCCGGCGCCCTCTCGAGAACCGATCACGAACGATTCACGACTCGACGTGTCAGGGTGGGGGGTCTGTCCACCCCCGAGAGGAGAGGAGCCCGTTCCCTCCTGTACGGGAATGGCCCCTGTACATCCGAAACACTTGTGAAGCCTATTCCCCTCAGGGAAGCCTCAAACCTCGCATTGACTGGTCGGTACTTGGCAATCCTGAAACAGCTTTCCCCGAGTGGCCACTCCAACTGCCACGTGCGTGGCCAACAAAAAAGCCTCCAGGCCCGAGCCGTGAGCATGGAACTCCTCTCACGTCCTGGCCACAGGCTCCAACTGCGACCTGACGTGGAACATTCCTTGGTGCTCCCAACTTAGGGAGCCGCTCAACCGTTCCTTAGACCCGATGTCGATGAGCTGCCTGAGGCTACGGGTCCTGAGTTTGTCAAGATCAATGGGCATCCCTGTGGGCATCGTCCAGAGGGTGGCGCTGACTGTGGTCCAATCAAACCTCTGGCAGGTGAACGGGACTGCTCCAGTGGGCCCACGAGCTTCAGGCTAAGAGCGAGAAAGCATGTGGTACTGCTTCACAAAACATCTGCTGTCTCGTCTGAGCTCATTCCTCGCCGCGTTAGTTTTGTTATTTGTTTATACCTGCTCGTCTTACATCTGCTGCTGATGCTGCTGCCCCTTCTCCTACACCTCTTCCTATTACACCCCGGAGGCATGTCCCTCCTCTGGGCGCCGAGGTCCCAAGAAGACTTCCAAAGCCTCATGGGGCCCGCAGAGAGAAGAACACACGCGAAGGCGATGATATCCGAATCGCGATCCTCCCACTCCACCTCGGTAATATTAGATCCTCCACCGTCTCCTCCTCCCCTCCTCATCCTCCTCATCCTCTTCCTCCGTCTCGAACCTCGAGCCTCGATGCTCTGTCCTCCTCAATCTCCGCCTCGCATATCAAAGCTCGAGGGTTGATCCTCCTCGTCCTCGTCCTCGTCCTCGTCCTCGTCCTCGTCCCCCTCCTCCTCCTCCTCCTCCTCGTCCTCCTCCTCGTCCTCGTCCTCGTCGTCCTCCTCCTCGGGCTGCGGCTCTTCGACGCCTTCTCAACTACAAGGCTGCAATGGGCTTGCAGAGAGTCGTGGAGCAATTCTTTGTGCTTAGGGCAAGGCCGGCCATGTTCTCAGTGTACAGTTCGAACGGCTCGCACACTGTCTTGTCGTTCGTGGGATGTGTCTTTTCTTGTTGTTTGGTTTGGGATGGGTTTGCTGCTAATCTGCACGGGCCCCGCGTGCCCCATGAAAACTTTCTGGCTGGATTGCACAGCATCGACAACTTGGCATCTTCTCCGTGCATTCGAGGTTTGATAATTCGTCCCGTTATTTCGGTGCAATGCTACCCACATATGTACGGCTGATGGGAAGGAGTGAAATGTCAGTTACAATGGTCTATGGTGTGAGGTAATTCCTCGTACGACGTATCATGTTCTTCCTCGTGCTTCCTGACGTGCCGTCAGCTTCTGGGTCGCATGCTACGCCTCTCGGGTCGTCTACTACTTCGGCATGATCTGGGGGTGGCATCGTGCATTGACTAGACATCGTCTTCTAGCTATGCCTATTCCTATTCCTATTCCTCGGCGGGCTGTTCTTGCCCGGGCCGCTCCAGCGGCAGCTGCTCCGGCGGCAGCTCGGCGGGCTCGGGGGGCGGCCCGGGCGGCGGCGGTGGCATGAGGAAGGGCGCCTGTGCCCGCGGGGGGGTTGGGGGAGAATGAGGAGGAGAGAGGGAGAGAGAGACGGAGGAGGACGATCGATCACGAAGTGGAAGACGGGGGATACTGAGACACAGACGACTATAGCTGCTGATGCTGACCGTGGTGGAACGCCTGTGCCCGCGGGGGGGGGAGGGGAGGATGAGGAGAAGGAGCATGACAAGAGAGAGAGAGAGAGAGAGATTGAGGAGGGTGATCATGGGTCGGGGAGACGCAAGACTCGGGTGCGGGGGCTCGGGTTGGCCCGACGGGGCCATCCTAAGCATGGCGAGGCCTCATCTGCAATTTGACGCGAACTCCCGCTGCAAACATCCCACGAAAACTGGGCCGTCAAAATCCAGGCCGCGCTCGTCAGAAAACGTCGGCAAACCCGAACTTCGGCGTACTCGAGTCTTACGTTTCCCCGAATGAAGATGAAGATTGAGGATGATAAGAAACAGGAGACTAGTGATGCTGATAATGGTAGAACGCTCCCCAAAGCGGTTCAGTTGACCCAAACTGCACACACAGCGCCATAGACTAAGAGGCCGCAATTTCACGACCTCCAGATTCCAGGAGAAGTTGATTAGCTTAGTCGATCAAAACTCTTGGGGTCTCTGGATCCTTCGGGTTGTCCATCCCGCCTGGTCCCAGCGGATGATCCTGCCCCTGGCAGGCCCAACAAACGTCTTAAACCTTAAACCAATGGGAGGCGGGGGAAACCTACACCTTCCTCCGACTCTGGATCCAATCAGACCCCTGCTCCCGGAAAGTCCGACTGCTGATATGAGGAAGAGAAAGAAGAGTCCGAATGCTGCTGAACGCTACAAGCATAGCGCTTGAAGTTCGCCGAACGTAACAGAAGGAGAGGGAGGAGGAGGAGGAGGAGGAGGAGGAGGAGGAGGAGGAGGAGGAGGCGAGAGAGGAAGAGAAGGAGGAGGTGGAGGACAAGCCAACACGGCATCGCACGTCTGCGCGAGGAGGAAGGGACGGAAGAGAAGGACCGGCCGGCACGGAGCGGAGGGGCACGTCGTGGCGAAATCGAGGGGGATGGGCGAGGAAACAGCTGGCACGGAGTGCTAGAGGCCTCCTAGATGGAATCCAAGCAGATGTGGTCGGAGGATCGCGCTGCATCGCCGGTGCATAGCTCATACTACTGCGATGCATCGGCGACATTCGCGGTGCCTCGGCGACGCCAGCGCATGGAAATTCGGGCTCCACATCGAACCGCATCGGAGATGCATCGGCGATGCGGTGCGATCTCCCGACACCATCTACTCGGACCCCACCCGGAAGGCCTAGGGGCATAGAGTGGCACTGCTCCGAGGAGGGCGGGAAGTCAGCGGGGCGCCCCATCTGTTGGCGGAACCAGAACGGATGCGCCGTCGCTCTGCTCCGCCGTATCGACACCCTCCTACGAAGGGAAACTGGGACACACAAATAAATACACACAAATAAAAAGATTCCCCATATTTTCCTATATTTTCTGGGTTTTTGTCTTCCCCCCCACTTCCCATATTTTCCCATATTTTCTGGGAATCGACGATTAATTGTGTCTGTGTGTTTTTTCCCCTCCTGATCCTAGTCCTCCTCGTCCTCGGTCTCCTCCTTCATCTCCCCCCTGTCGCACCACCAGGTGTGGCCGTGAGCCGGGCGGGGCCGTTCGCTCGAGACTTCCCTGCAGCTTACTTATGCTGAGGCTAAACCAACTCCAACAACTTCAAAGATGGAGGGCGGGTCACTTTAATACACCCTGCGAAATGATTAAGAAATCATGGGTTAAGAAATTCATAGTCTCAGAACTTGAATAAAAACCCAACATTTCCATTAAAATCATAAAATTTACATTGAAACGTTAAGAATAATCGAGACTCTGGCCGAAAACTCAAGTTTTCTTAAGCATCGCCTAAGGTGTACGCTCCCGCCTTGGTGCTGCGCACATTCGTTTCACACGTGTGCAACAGCTTCAAGGGCGGATGACATGTGGTTCAACAGAACCGCGTCCGCATCGGCGACGCGTACATTTGTCATACATGTTTGCAGGCAGCTGCAAGGATCGAGGGGCTGCCGACTCAGAAGTGCGACTCTCGCCTGGGCGCCACACACATTCGTCACACCTGTTTGCAGCAGCTAAAGGCGGAGGCACGTTAGTTTCCGAAGCTTACCGATCGATTGAGCGCCGCGCAAATTCGTATTGCAAGCCTGCGGTACATTAGTCGGAGGCCTTCGTTTGCGACTTCCTCGGCAGGACGAAGCTAGAATAGGTGTGTAACATCTGCGCGGATTGAGGGCGGATCCTTTTCAGAGCTGGGGCTTCTGCCTTGGACTTCCCAGACACTTCTGGGCCAGACGTGTAGTCTTAGGTCGGGCGTGTCCCCCTACAGCTGGATTTTGGAAGAACACTGAAAAAGTCAAACAATGCTCCAATAGTCACACGAAACAATAGAAACACCTTCCCACTCATATTTTGACTATTCTTGAAGATTCCTCCTGTAGAGGGACACGCCCGTGTAGTATTGCGAAACACTCAAGCGGATGTGAAGCGGTTTCACTTCATAAGTGGGCTCTCGTTGAACAGCTCGTTTAACTTTACGAATGTACCTTTTTTCCATTCGCCAGAGGGACGCACGGCAATGCATCATCAAAGCGGGACTCAAGCCCGAATGGCAACCCACGTCCGCCACCGTGCCCCTGGGCACGGAGTAGACACTGCGCCTCTCGCTCGCACTGATCCCCCGCGCGCCCACAACGCCACTTCCCCGGCAGTGTGCGCATCGCCCGCGCAATCGTTTTGTTTGGGAGTTACTTCTGGCCGCCGAACACAACACCCTTGAAAACACCCTTGCAATCACCCCTGTTATCACCACCCAATGATCCGTTTAAGTCCCACGTTAAAGTTGGGCATGCAAAATAGGCGTGTCCCCAGGTCCTTTGTTCCCTGGAGCCTCCGCCCCCAGTCTTGAGGAGCCCCTTTAGGGCCCAGACCCAACATCGCCACATTTGGCGGGGCTCCCGACGTGTCCCCAGGGCTCTGGCGCATCCTGCCGCATGACTTCTCGGAGCCCGAGAGGACCCCACGACGGGCCAGGAGAGCCCCAAGAGCGCCCCAAGACGCGCAAGATGGCCTCCAGACGGCCCAAGAGGCCGTCAAGACGCCACCAGAAAGTTCCAAGAGGCCTCCCAAGAGGCCCAAATCGTTAATCAAACAAGAATTTTAGTCTTCTCGCCTTTTTCGCTCCCCGCCGCTCCAAGACGACCCAAAAGGCTCCCAAGGCCGTTCCAAGACGGCCCATAAGGTCTCCAAGGCGGCCTAAGAGGCGCCCAAGACGGCCCACGAGGGCCTCAAGACGGCCCTAGGAGGGGCCCAAGAAGGGGACCACGAACAGAAATTCCGATCCTTCTGCCCTGAGAAGCCACCAGGAGGCCTCAGGAGGCCCCAATAAGTTTCCAAGAGGCCCCCAAGAGGCCCCGAAGAGACTTCCAAGAGGCGCCCAAAAGGCAAAAAAGAGCCCCAAGAGGCTCCGACATGGCCCCCAAGATGCCCCGAAACGGTCCCAAAGAGGCCTACAACCTGGCTCCAAGAGGCTCCCGAGAGGCCTCCCACGAGACCCCAGCGAACATCCAATAGACTCCATACCCATAACCCAAGTACGGTGGCGGGATGGGCCGAAGGCCATTCGATGGGGTGTTTGTCTTTCAGCTTGCAATTCCGGGACTTGTGGGGAAGGGGCTCAGGATGGATGGCTGCACATTGCAGCAGCGTTGATGCACCCTGGGTTGACCCTGGGGCCTTCTCCCTCGAAAGCAACTCCGCATCCTTAGCCGCCGTCTTGCCCAAACCTGCCCAAACCCGCCAAGACCCGCTTTCTCCGAGACCCCTTCTCTTCATGCTGATCAACTGCCCCGTCCTTCCCCTAGGTGGCGGCATCCGCACCCTACCCCCACTAACCCACGACTCTTCTGAATCGACGGGAGGCGGGTGTAGGGCTCGGAGTTCGCCACGTGCTCGACGAATTCCGAACCCCAACGCCTCCGCCCATCGGGCTGCCCGAACCGTGGATCGCAGCAGGGAATCTTCGAATTTCGCCGCCGCTTCCCCGCCCTCGCCCGCCGCTCCCACGTCTCCCCGGGACGCCCCCCGCCCCGCCCCAGCCCACCCCGCGCGCCTGGGGAAACCAACAGGTACCGATACCGCTATGCCCCGGACCTCTCCCAGGGTGCGTTCTGACCAGGATTTCGAGGCGAACTCGGCGGTGGCGAGGAGGCTCCCCCAGGAGGCCCAAGAGGGGGAAAACGGGCGGAGGGCAGCGGTATGGGTTCCTGCTCCTCCTCTGAGCGCCAGGCCAGAGCGGTGGCTGCATCGCACGGCAACGCGACTGACTGCGTTAAACGCACCCATCGGTCGGGCGAAGTAGGTCGAAGCATGACGTCGGAAGGCGTTGAAAATAGATTGAGTCTCCGCCCGCCCCCATCGGTCGGAAGAAGTACTTAGAAGCATGACGTCGGAAGGCGCTGAGGTGTCCGCTCGCCCCCTCATATTGGAACCTGAAATCCAGAACTACCTACATTTAGGTCGGGCACGTTCCCGACAGGCGGATTGGGGGCGACAAAAATGAAAATAGTCCAGAGGCCTTTGGGCGCAACATTTAACATAGCCAGACTATTCGTCCCCAGACTATCGTCCCCAGACTATTGCTAGACTATCTTTGAATATTCGGGGATGGACAGAATCCGCTTTAGTAAAACGTGCTTTGGTGAGAACGACCTCGGGCCCAAACCTGGCGGGCGCAAGACTGGAAAATGACGGCCGCGGCGCCCTCTCGAACGCCGAAAACGGACAATTCACTAATCGACGTGTCAAGGTGGGGGTTCTGTCCACCCCCGAAACGTCCCTCCCGTACACCCTGCGAAATGCTTTAGACATCATGGGTTAAGAAATTCATAGTCTCAGAATCTGAATGAAAACCCAGAATGTCTGTTCAAATCTTGGGATTTACACTGAAACATGAAGAATCATCGAGACTCTGGCCGAAAACTTGGGTTTTCTTAAGTATCGCCTAGAGTGAAGCATCGGTGTGGGGGAGGAGGGCGGAGGGAAGAGGGGGTGATCAGCTGGCTGCCGCCCTGCTTGGGGGGGGGGGGGGGGGGGGCAGACGGCGCGGTGGCCGCCCTGCGCTGGGGTGGTGGATCAGGGGGGACTCTTGGGGGGACTCTCGGAGGAGGAAAGGTTCCCCATAGAGCGTGTTGGTTGGTTGGTTGGTTGGCGACCTCCCAGCGAGGTGGCATATTGGAACTGCGGGCACCGCCCCTCTAGTAGAGAGCCGCGGGGCCCAGGCCGGCGACCGACAGCAACCCCACAACGTCAGCCCAGGGATGGATGAGGCCACTTCCGGGAAGCAGATCTGGGACAGAGGGGGAGGGCACGAGGACTTGCATGCCACCGTGCGCCCAAGCCTCCCTCAGCTTCCCAGGCTCCGGGGGGACTCGGAGGAGGGGGACTCTCGGGGGGACTCGGAGGAGGACTCCCGGGGGGACTCTCGGAGGAGGAAAGGTTCCCCACAGAGCGTGTTTCTTCATCGCTGGGGCATAATGGGCCTTAGAGCCCCTGCCCCCCCCCCTCCCCCCCTATAACGTAACGCCCCGCCCGAAGGGGGAGCTGCACCGCCCTCTCTCTCGGCGGCGCGCGCGGGCGGTGCCAGTGCCCTCCGAGGGGCGGCGGGCCCTCCGCGGGGGGGGCACGGCGCGCCTCCCGGGAGGGCGGAGGCCCCTCCGAGAGGCCCCCCCCCCCCCGCGGGAGCTGCCGCGCCGGGAGCGCCGGGAACGGAAGGGGGAGGAGGAGGAGGAGGAGGGGGAGGAGGAGGCGGAGGGGGAGGAGAGAACGGAAGGGGGAGGAGGGGAGGAGGAGGCGGAGGAGGAGGAGGAGGAGGAGGAGGAGGAGGTGGAGGGGGAGGTGGTGGAGGGGGAGGAGGAGGGGGAGGAGGAGGAGGAGGAGGAGGAGGAGGAGGAGGAGGAGGAGGAGGAGGCGACGAGCGAGGGGGGGAAGCGAGGAGGGACGGGCCTTTTCTCAGAAGGCTCCGAAGGCCCTCGGCCTGCCGGGAAGTGTTCTCTGAGCCTCCCCGGGAGACACGAAGCGCTCTTCTCGGAAGGCCTCCCCCTGCCTCTGCAGACCCCCCCCGCCGCCTTCTGCAGAGGGCAGGACATCCACCCCGATGATATAAGCACCCTTGAAGGGGCCCCAGGACACACAAATAAATACACACAAATAAAACTATTCCCTATATTTTCCAATATTTTATGGGTTTTTGTCTTCCCCCCCACTTCCCATATTTTTGCATATTTTCCTGGGAGTCGACGATTCATTGTGTCTGTGTGTTTCTTTCCCTCCTGAACCCTGACGCGCGAAGCCGCTGATAATAAACGCGCCCAAAGAAGGAATGGAACAGGGCAGGGTTGTTCAGTAGACGCCCAGGGCGCCGTTTAGTAGACGCCAATTGTCCGGTCCAAGTGTGCTTCCCCCCCCGCCTTCTGTGGCAACTCACGGGGGCCTCCCACACCATCTTGTCGGCTCCTGCGAGTCGACGCCCCATCGACGCCAAATCGACGCTGGATCGGGCGCGATCTCATCGACTTCCAGACGCCAATCCGACGCTCAAGACGGAATTAAGAAGGTACGCCAGGCTCCCATGATCTGCGACCGAACCCGCCTGCTTGGGAGGCCGCCACCCGCGTGCCACCCTCAAGTCGGGCACGTCCCCCTACAGGAGGAATATTCGAAAATATGTCAGGAACTGGTCTGGAGACGATTTGGGGATTCTATATCTTATACCAGGAGGCCGAAATCAATGAAGGCTGAAATCAAAATAAACAAAATGATCGGAGACTGGGTAAAATGGGACATCGGGCGGGCCAACGACAAAAACACTACACTCGGGCCAACGGCCTAGACGAGGAATCACATTTTCGGGCAAGTGCTGAAATCAGTCCGATGAAGGCCAAACACAACATCGCAAGCACTATCTGAAATGAGGCTTCGCACAGGGCAGCGACGGAATCAATGAAGATCTTTAATTTTGATGTCATACCTGGCCCAGGCCGGCCCACTCCATTGATTACTCCAAATCCCTTATTAATCGTCCCCCGGGTCCGGTTTTTAAGGCGCCTTTTTTGTAACTGGGGGGGTCCGATTTATTAGGGCGTTTTCTTTGGATTGGAGCTTAGGGGGTCCAGTTTAGTAAGGCGCCCCGTCGAAGAGGGGGGTCCGGAATATTGGGTCGCATTTGGAGGGGGGTCCGGTTCTTTAGGGGGGGGGTGATTAATAAGGGATTTGGAGTAAAGCCTCCCAGGAAGTTTCCTCCAAATCCGCGTCCCGAGCCGAGCGGCCCGCGCACCTGGCGCACGTGCACACCCAGCGCCGGAGCCCTCACGGCTCAAGGGGGCGCCACGTGGCCCGGCCGAACCAGGCCGGCCAGCTGCTTCGGCGAGGCCCAAGGCAGCTCCTCCCGCAGGCTTTCCGAGGCCGACTTCTCTATCCCCCCAGAGGTTTTCCCTGGGCTCCCTCCCTCTCTGATTCCTCCTCCAATATTCCCGAGCCCTCCTCCTCCTCCTCCTCCTCCTCCTCCTCCTCCTCCTCCTCCTTCTCCTCCTACAAGATTCCTGGGCCGTCTTCGCCGCGTCTCGCCGAGGGCCCCGCCAGCACGCCCTCGCAGGTTTCGGGGCGGCTCCGCTGGTGCTCGGCAGGTGTTCCAGCCTCGGGGCCATGCTTCTGGCCTTCCTCCCAGGATCCGCCCGCAGCGAGGGACAGGCCCGACCCCATGCCCCCCCCCCCCCTCGGTGCGCGCCGCCAGCCTCGGCGGTGGCGAGGGACAGGCCCGACCCCATGCCCCCCCCCCCTCGGTGCGCGCCGCCAGCCTCGGCGGTGGACAAACCTCCCTGTGGTAGACCCCCCCCTCAGTGACAACGGCCTGGGACCGAAACCGACGGACCTGGGCCCGCAAACAGAACGGCCGCGACGCCCCCCCGCGAACCGAGAACGGCCAAGTCCCTAATCGACGCGTCTGGGCACCGCGCTTCCGCCATAGCGCCATAGCTCCTCCTCCTCCTCCTCCTCCTCCTCCCTCCTCCTCCTCCTCCTCCCTCCTCCCTCCCTCCCTCCCTCCCTCCCTCCCTCCCTCCCTCCCTCCCTCCCTCCCTCCTCCCTCAGGGTAGGAGGTCTGCCCACCCCCGACTCAGCCGCCCGCCGCCCCCCCGTCTCGGGCAGGGCGGGCCGTGCGGCTCGTCGAGGCCACCTTCTCCGGCAGCAGCGCCTGCAGGGCCTCCACGGCCTGCCCGCGGAGGGCGGGGGGGGTCCAGCTTGACTACCTACCAGACCACCCCAACCCAACCCGAAGACCCGAATTTCGGGTTGGGGGGGGTAAGGGTTCCACACGTGTTTTTTCGATAAATCTGAGCCTTCGGGTTGGGTTGGGGTGGTTTGGTGGGTGGTGACAGCTTCACCAAGGCATCCATACACTGGAGCTGGATCTTGCTCCTCGCCATCGCTCGGACGTCCATTTCCTGTGTTTTGTCTGGTTTCGTGCGTGGTTTTTTTGCCGAATGGTCGAGGATGCTCCTCGAAGGTCCTCGCCGAGAAAAAAATGCACCCGTCCGAGCGATGCCAGGGCTCTGCACGCGTTCCTGATGGTGATGGATCCAGCTCGACGAAGGCTCTGCTCGAGCTGGGTCCGGCTCCACTCGGATTCCAGCACGGCTGGACCCAGCTCTGCTCGGATTCTGCGGGAGCTGGACCTAGCTCTACTTGGGTTTTATGAAGGCTGGGCCCAGCTCAAATAAGATTCATGGGATCCCATCAGAGCCGGATGCAGCTCTACTAGGATGCCCTGGTCCTCCCCCCGCCTCCCTCCTCCCCTCCATGCTCCTCTTCGACGCTTTTCCCACCCATCCTGTGGTGTTGAGCCCTCGTTCTGAATACGCATCGCCCCGCATCGCCCTCTCCTCCTCTCCCCTCCCCCCCTCCCTCCTCCCACACCTGCCTCTGCCTTCCACGTCTGAACTTCGGCGCACCCTTCACACGCTTCGTGGCCCCGCCATGAGCTCCACCCAAGGCCTGCATGCCTGGTCCACGCCATTTCGGCGCAACTCTCACACACGTCGTGGCCCCATCAGGAGCTCCACCTAAAACCCCAGTGACAGGGCCGGCATGCTTTCTCCACACAATGCCAGCGCATCCCTCACACGTTGAGCGGCCCCACAGGGAGGAGCTTCCCCGGAGGCCCCAAGTGGCTGGCTTCGCATGACTCGTCCACGCCATCTCGGCACACCGCCCGCGCGTTTCACGGCGTCATGGGAAGGTCCACCTGCGGCCCTAATGGCAGTGCCCGCGTACCTTCTCTTCACTACGTCGGCGCACCCTCACACGTTTCGTGGCCCCATGGGGAGCTCTACGTGAGGCAGCAGCGCCAGGGCCCGCATGCCCTCACCGCACCGTTTCGGCACGGCACACCCCTCACACACTTCGTGGCCGTATAGGAAGCTCCACCTAAGGCCCCAGCACCAGGGCCCAAATGCATTCTCCACACACATATCGGAGCATGCCTCACGTTTCGTGGCCCCATGGCCGCATGGGAAGTTCCACGTCAAGCGCCAGTGGCTAGGCTCGCATACCTTATCCACACTATTTCGGCGCACCCCTCACACGTTTCGTGGCGTCATGGGGAGGTCCACCTAAGGCCCCATTGTCAAGGCCCGCATAACTTGTCCACACCAAATCGGCGCACCCCTCAGACGCGTCGTGGCACCACAGGGAGCTCAACCTAAAGCCCGAGGTGCTGGGTTCGCATACACGTGTTCACGCCATTTCGGCACACCTCTCGCACTTTCGTGGCCCAATAGGGAGCTCCACCTGAGGCCCCAGTGCCAGGGCCCGCATGCCTTCTCCACAATATTTCGGCACAACCTCCACACGTTAAGCGGCCCCACAGGGAGCTGCACCGGAGGCCACAGTGGCTGGGTTCGCATGACTCGTCCATGTCATTTCGGCACACCACTCGCACGTTTCACGGCGTCATGGGAAGGTCCACCTACCGCCCCAGTGGCAGTGCCCGCGTGCCTTCTCTTCACTACTTCGGAACACCACTCGCACGTGTCGCGATCCCACATGGAAGGCGTCACCGATGACGATACCACAAATACGGTACCCGCAACTGCACATGGTTTGGAATTCGGCCAGGCTATTTCCTGGCTGGTCGGCCTTTGGTATGTGATCGCATCGTTCGACAACCTCTTCTTGCTTTTCCTCCTCCTCTTCCTCCAGCCTTTAATGGGCGCCAAGAACGGCAGGTCCGTTGTTTCACCGTTTTCGAACAACACGAAAAACGGTAAAAACAAAATGGTGGCAATGAACACTGGAAACAAAAACACAACGCTAAAAACAAAACGGTGAAAACAACACGGAAGAAAAGGGAGCCGTGAAAACTGGAAAAGGCCATCTGATGACCTTTTCCACAATTGACGGCCCCCCTCTTGCTCCGGCTCCCCTCCTGACTCATCCGGCCCCGAGAGGGAGAGAGGGCGAGGAGGAGGACTCCGCTCCCCATCCGCCGGGCGGCCTTCAGCTCACCCTTCGCCGCCTCTTCGAAAGTGTTCGTGCGCCTCACCCTGAGGACCCTCCCGAACACCTCCTGTGATGGGCAACGTTAGAAACCTTAGGAGGCAACTACTGTGAGGTCTTCGTCGGAAGGGTTAAAAAGAATTAAGCCCCCCGTGGGGGGCTGTTGCCCAATAGAAGGCCTTGGATCGAGCGGGGTTAAGCCGGACTCAGCGGGATTAACCGGGATTAAGCCGGATTTCGGACCAGGGCAAAATCAGAATCTGAACTCCCAGGAGCTGCATCCGAAGAAGCCGTTGTCATATCCCCGGCAATGACGGGCGAGACTGGGGGGTGAGGGGGGGGGGGACGGTCACGTCACGATTCGCGCTGGCACCGTCTGGGAATGGCTCTAGGAGCGGCCAGTGCCCACCCGGGGCCGGCGCGCCTCGTGAAGTGAGCAGGGAGGGGGAGGGGGAGGGGGCGCGGGGCGGGTCACGGGCGTTATCGCGAATGAAACTTAGGTCCGGTATGTCCTCCTTCAGGTGGAGTCTGGACGAAAAATAAAAAACGCCAAACATAAAAAACAACAAATGATCAACACATCGTCCCCTGACATGTTTCCACTGTTTTTGAATATTCCTCCTGTAGATGGACATGCCCGACTTAAAATTAAACATACTGGTTCTTAGGAAGGGAGCAGCTCAGGAGGGGACACACTCATCTGGAATGCCGTAAAATCAGCGCCACGGAGCGCAATGAGTCTCAGAAGGAAGCCCCTCCCGTCCGCGCAGATGGCAGAAGTTTCAAGAACAAGGGGCGCGGCAGCAAACCAAGAGGGCGAACTCTCAAACGTAGCTTGAGAATGAGCTGCACTCCGTATGGAACAATTGCTGGAATCGGCGATACATTGCCGACACACGCGAAAGGCACCCGACAACGAATTCGACCGTTGCTGGGCGGGGTGGGCTATCGGACCCCACATCCGCGATCAGTGGGCGACAGGGGAAACATCCTCCCCTGAGACATCCCTCCGTTACGATACCCCTGATCCTGGCCATCGAAGATCTGCATGATCTTCGTGGCCAGCTGGATGCTCTGGAACTGAACGAAGGCGTAGGTACCCTCTGGACCGACGTTGACGTTTGTCACCGCGTGTCCCTCCTGCTCTCGCCACTCTGCGAGACGCTTGGCGACGGGATCGATCAGCTTCAGGATGACATCTGGAGAGGTCTTGCCACGAACGAGGTTGCCTAGAAGAACAAAGAGCTGCATAATCCTGAACTTGCGGAGCCCTTCGCGTTTTTTTTTTTCGATCGGAGCAGGATCTCCTTCCCTGGCGTGCGGAACGCGCCGGTGGCGCACAAAGCGCCGCCAGAGGGTGTCCGGCGCCGATCCAGGAAATCCGCGCGGAGCTCCGAGTACTGATGTTTATGCAGGTGTTTCATTCTTCGACAGCCGAAGTACAGCTCGCGCAGCTTGCCCTCTCTCTGGTTCTTGCCTGGAGGACTTCCAAATGGGCTCCGAGTAGATGGTGTCCAGAAATCCCGCGGCATCGACGATACATCAGCCACATCGGCGATGCATCCTCGACGTCGACGTGAAGCAACACGGGATTCACATGGAACCGCATCGCCGATGCATCGGCGATGCGGCACTATCCTTCGACCCCATCTTCGGCGGTCCCAGCTTTTCGTTCAATTCTGGAGCCTTTGGGGTCCGGGGTAACTCGGGTTTGGATTCCTGGAAAAGGAACCCGAGTTAACCCTGACCCGAGTTACCCCTGATGATGTGGGGCTCTGGACGCCCGAAATATCCAGGGTAACTCGGGCCCGGGGTAACTCGGGTTTGGATTCCCGAAACACGAACCCGAGTTAACCCTGACCCGAGTTACCCCTGATGATTCGGGGGGGCTGGGACAGGGGGGGAGGCTGGATCTTGACGGGGTGGGCTGACAAGGGGAGGAGGAGGAGGAGGAGGAGGAGGAGGAGGAGGAGGAGGAGGAGGAGGAGGAGGAGGAGGAGGGGGGGGAGGAGGAGGAGGAGGAGGAGGAGGAGAGGAGGAGGAGGAGGAGGAGGAGGCGGAGGAGGAGGAGGAGGAGGAGGAGGAAGGAGGAGGAGGAGGAGAGAGGAGGAGGAGGAGGAGGAGGAGGAGGAGGATGAGGCCCCGCTCGCCGCACATGCTGTTCGACGGGGCCACCGGCAGCAGCCCGCGCTGGCGCAGCGGCGTCACGTCCAGCGCCGGGGCCTCGCCGTTCGGCGGGGGGAGGTAGCCCTGCGGCCTCCCCATGCCCGCGCTCCTGCGGGGGGCCTCCTCCTCCTCCTCCTCCTCCTCCTCTCCTCCCCTCCTCCTCCTCCTCCTCCTCCTCCTCCTCCTCCCCTCCTCCTCCTCCTTCTCCTCCTCCTCCTCCTCCTCCTCCTCCTCCCAGGCACAGCAGGATCGGGGCGTTGACCTCAGGAACCCAAAATAAGGAACGAGGCGCCTTTTTTCAAAAAGTTAACCTTCGATGTCCGATCGAAAACAGAAGGAACACCTGAGGCAAGCTGCGAAACACTCAAGGAACGCGGAGCCCCTCCCCAACGAAAATGGTTCCTTCTTCAGGGCCCCGACTGTATAGGTGGGGTCCGAGCAGATGGGCTCGAAGGATCGCGCCGCACGGCCAATGCATCGCCGACGCATCGGCGATGCATGGGCGACGTCGGCGATGCATCGGCGACGTCGGCGTGGGGAAGCACGGGCTCCACATGGAGCCGTATCGGCGATGCAAGATGCGGCGCCATCCTCCGACCCCATCTACCCTTAGGTCGGGCATGTCCCCCTACAGGCGGAATTTGGAGAAACATTTTTTGCACTCAGCAGATATTCACAAATACTGAAAGAAAACTCCAGAAATCGTCCCCAGACTAATTATGGACTATTTTTGAACATTCCTCCTGTAGAGGGGAATGTCCGACTTAAATCTACTCCGAGCTCATCTGGGAGGCCTAGACCGCGGCCTCTCCGTGCCCGCGCTCCTACAGTAGGAGCTCGTCCACCAGAAACCTTCCACAAGAAACACCACCCTGAGACTCCAGGGCTTCCACTGTTTCTTTCAGGTGTGGGCACGTCACGCTTTCCACAGCAAAACCATCGAAACCCAAGAAACCCAGGGCACCCTGGAGGCAAGCAGGGTGTTTCTTGGCATGGGCTTCCACTGCACCCAGCTTCAAGCGCATCCATATTTCTGATATTGACAGACCCACTGGCGATGACACGCTTCGGGATGTGCCCGCGCTTCTACCCAGCTTAGAAGACAAGATACATAAAGTAGAAGCATCATAATAATAATAACGATGACAAAGGCCATATGAAGAAACATATTGCACCGACACAAAATAATAAGTTAATAAATAATAGTAGTAATACTAATAAGAATGATCATAATAAGAATGATAATCATCATAAGAGGAGGACAGTGACGAAGCCGAAGAATAACAACAAAGCAACAGCTGCATAAACATAAACTATGGGCGCTCCGCGCTGATCTGCGCTGGACCCTCCTCCCTGGAGCGCGGAGCGCGCCAGGGGCGGCGCCAGAGCGCCCAGCGCGGATCGAAGAACTCCGCGGGGAGCGCGAAAAGTTTGTATTTGCGGCGTGTTCCTTCTTCCATTCGAGCGCATCCCCTATGCCTGAAATTGACATGCCCACAGGCGATGCCACTCTTTGGGATGTGCCCTCAGAAACTGCGGGAAGTCTCAAGAAAAACGGGCATCGAGATGGAGGGGTGCCGGTCGTGGGGATGGGGATCTGCGTCAGAAGCTCCTGCCGCACAGCTCGAAGCCGCTGAACAGCATCGCGGTGCTCGCCAGCATCTCGTCCTGGAACTCCACGAAGGCGAAGGCGCCCATCCCGGCGACACTCGAGGGAGAAAGAATGGCGTGGACAGAGAAAGGAAAGACGCCATAAACATCAACTGTTGGCGCTCCGCGCGGATTTTTCTTTGATCTGCGCTGGCCCCCTCCGCCCTGGCGCGCGGAGCGCGCCAGGCGCGGCGCCGGAGGCGCCGCCGCCGGGGGTGGGCCCAGCGCGGATCCAAGAACATCCGCGCGGAGCGCCAAAAGTTTGTACTTCTGGCGCTTTTTCTTCTTCGAGTGAGGCGCCGATTTCCCATCATCACTACCATAGGTCGGGGAGGGAGGAGGGGGAGGAGGCGGAGGCGGAGGCGGAGGAAGAGGAAGAGCACCTCTCCGTCCTCCCTTCTTTCTCGTCCTGCCTGTGTAGTGGCGGTGGAACGTTGGCCCATCAAAACATGAACTTTCGGAGCTCCGCGCGGGCGCCTCAGCGAACCCGGCGCTGGGCTGGAGCGCGCGCCGGGGGGCGGCGGCGCTGGAGAGGCGCCGCCACGGGGCGCCTATCGCTTAGGTCGGGCATGTCCTCCTACAGGCGGATGTTGAGCGACAAATTAACAACTAGTCGAACAGTATTCCGAAATAGTCAGAGCAAATTGTCGAGAAATCGTCCCCAGACTATGCTTTGATCATTTTTGGATGTTCCTCCTAGGGAGGGACAAACCCGACTTAACCTCGGGCATGTCCTCTCACAAGCGGATTCTGGAAGCAGCATAAAACATACGCAATGAATGCAGTGCAGGCCAGTCCACAAGAAAACTTCCACAAGAAACCCACCCCTGAACCCCAGCACGACCATGGGTTCTTGGCGTGGGAGCGTTACGTTTTCCGTAGCAAAACCATCGAAACCCAAGAAACTCAGGGCACCCTGGAGGCAAGCAGGGTGTTTCTTGGCATGGGCCTCCACTGTACTGAAAGACATTCAACAATAATCGACAAATCGTCCCCGAACCATGTTTTGACTATCTTCGAATACTCCTCCTGTGTAGAGGGACGCGCCCGACTCACGCCTATCCGAGAAATCCGCGCGAAACTCAGACAATTGATATTTCTGCCATTGTTGATCAGGGAAAGACCGTCCCGGCAGTCCTACAGGCCTACCACGAAATTTTCTTAGAACCCTGACATAGAACAAAAACAATGCTCTTAGAGCACACCAAGACAGTCCCAGCGAGCCAGGACGCGTCGCCACTGCTTGGCATTATTTCTCCTTCGAGACGTGCAGGGTGAGGGAGTGAGTGGGGATTAAGCGGGATTAAGCCAAATTATGCGGGATTAAGCGGGATTAAGCAGGAACGGATGTCGGACTGGGGCAAAATCTCAATTTGACCTCCCAAAAGCTGCATCCGAACGCCCAGCGCGGGATCCGTGAGGCGCCCACGCGGAGCTCCGAAGTGTATGCTCACTCGACGAAGGAAAACGCCGCAAACGTAAACTTTTGGCGCTCTGCGCGGATTTCTTGGATCCGCGCTGGGCCCCCCCCCCGCGGCGGCGCCAAACATTCATGTTCATAGCGTTGTTTCTTCTTCGATGCCATTGTTCCTCCCTCGAGACGTGCAAAGTGAGGGAGTGGATGGGGTCGTCCACGTCCGGGTACGTCTGCCGGAAGGCCGGCAGCTCCCTGAAGAGGGTCCCCAGGGCCAGGCGCAGCCTGTGCTCGGTCACCAGGTTGTAGGGCAGGTTCCCGATGTAGACCTCCCGCGTCTTCACGCCGTTGAACTTCATGGCAGTCTTCTTCAGGGTCTCCATGTGGACATTCATGTCCTCCTGGAGATACGTAAGCAAATGTGAAGGGATCCCCGAACCTGGGAAAGAAACAGGGTCCGACTTTAACTCTTCAACGTCTGATCTGCATGTAATGCAGGATGACGGTTAATAAAAACATAGGGGGACGATTCGAGTAATAATTGCTTTGACTTCTATGCGGTTTCCCAACGGGAAGAGGACGATTAAACATGTCTGTTACACGTCGGCTTTGAATATTGCGTCGAATACGTATTTCACGTCGTCGTCAAATTTGATGTGAAACATTGATTCGACGTCGACTTCAAATTTCACGTCAAATACCAATTCTACGTCGGCTTCAAACTTTCAGGTCAAATACTCGTTCCACGTCGGCTTCAGACATGATGTCTAATGCTCATTTGACGTCGGATTCAAATGTTACGTCAAATACACAATCCACGTCGGTTGTCCGGGCGCGCGCCCGAGGACGGCAGGGGGGGAACGATCTAATTTTTTCTAATCATCCTCCGGGGCGCTGCCGACACAACACGACCCCTGGTCATGTTTTAATCGTCATCCTACGTTACGCAGTGGTGCGAACCGTGAGGAAACAACAATCGACAAAGCAAATAAACAGATGTCAAAGGGGGGCAACAACAAAGAATCAGAGATCGCACATCGCACCCTCCTCTCCCTCATCCTGCCCCTCCCCAATTCCCTTACCACCACTCCTTCTCCCCTCCCGCCTTTCCCCCCTTCCCCTCCTTTCCCTACAAATATCAATATTTCCCTCTCCCCATCCTCCACCCGCCTCCCCTCCTTTTCACGTGTTTGCCAGACATTCGCTCGGAACTGTTGCGTCCCCAAGAGAGCCCAGAATCGAGTCGATAAGTCGGATCGGCGATCGACATGAATCGGATCGGCGGAAATCGGCAGCGGGGTCGGGAAAAGTCGAATCGGCGGAAATCAGCAGGCTTGTATGCGTCAAATGAGCAATCGGGGCCCAAATCGGAATCCGAAGTCGAATCGAATCGGAATCGGAAGCCATCGAAATCGAGTCGACTCGAATCCCTCCTCCTCGTCCCCCTCCTCGTCGTCGTTCGTCCCCCCCCCCCCCCGACGTCGCCCGCTGCAGGAGACACTGGCGGCTGGCCGCGCGTGCACCCTGCCAGGGGGGCCGCCGTCGGGTGAAGAGTCCGGAGACCACCACGCTGGGCAAGCCCCTTTAACGGGCCCATACGGGTGAGACCACGCGACGGACGCACGCGTGCGGGACGCATGC
>CAUYUJ010019635.1:85000-107500 GCA_963575745.1 Prorocentrum cordatum
GCGCCGCCGGGGGGCCCAGGCGCGGATCCGAGAAATCCGCGCGGAGCGCCACAAGTGTATGGTCATGGCGTTCTTTCTCCTCCGAGGAACGCTCAAGAGCGCAGCGGCGCGGCAGGGCAGCGAAGTGGCCCAGCCTGGGCTGGGCCGGGCAGCCAGAACCCGCCACCGCGGGGCCGCCGGGCCGCACCGCAAGCAGGCGGCCCAGTTGGGGCCCTGCGAGGCCATTTGCGGCGCCCAGGCCTCGGACACGCACACACACACACACACACAAACACACACACACACACGCAGACACACACACAGACAGACACACACACAGACACACACACACAGACACACAAAGACACATACAGGCACCAGACACACACACACAGACACACATAGACACACACAGACACACACACAGACACACACACACACACACACACACACACACGCACGCACGCACAGACTGACACACACAGACACACACACACACAGACACACACACACATGTCCACGCACACACGCAGACGCACACACACACACACACGCACGCACACACACAAACACGAACACGCACACACGCACACACGCACACACACAGACACGCACGCGCACGCACGAACGTACTCACGCACGCACACATACACACCACACACACACCACACGACATCCCAAGCGCGCGGAGCGCGCTTCTCTGTGCCGCCCGTGAGGAGGCGGGGTTTGGGCTCAGCGCCGACTCAAGACATCCGCGCGGACCACCGAGAGTCTGCGCGTGTGCAGCTTTTGTTGTGCTCCTCGATTCTTGACCGTGTGGGCGGTGACGGAGAAGGAGGAGGGGGAGAAAGAGGAGGAGGAGATGAGGACCAGAAATCACCAAACATGCATCAACGTTTCTGCAAAACACTCTTACGTCCCCAGTCCCCATCCTCATGCGTCTGTGAACATTTTCCTGGTCACTGCAAGAAACGCACAACGTGAAAGACCAATACAGGTGAGGCCTGCCACTTTGACGAGGGTCCCGCCTTGCAAAGAAATTGCTCCGAAATTATCTGGCGCGTGACCCGGAATGCGATCCACTGCCATCATGTAGTTCTACGAAACTTTTGGCGATGTCTCCTTTGCTGCGAAGGAAGACCGGCCTCCTTCTATGTGACTGCTGCAATGTTTACCCATCGGTCGGAAGGAGTAGGTAGAACCATGAAGTAGGAAGGCGCTGAAAGCAGATTGGGTGTCCGCCCGCCCCCTGAAGAGGATGGAAAAGGTGAAGCCACGCGATCATTGAAGTAGAAGGCGCCTAAAGTCGATTAGAACCTGGGAATACAACAATACCTACTTTCAACGACCGATGGGTACACTTGTAGTAAATGAATGGGGCCCTGGGACACACAAATAAATTGGCACAAATAACAAGATTCCCAATATGTTCCAAGATGTTCTGGGTTTGGGTCTTCCCCCCACTTCCCATATTTTCCGAGATTTCCTGGGGAATCGACGATTAGTTGTGTCTGAGCGCGCGCCCCGGCGCGCTCGCCCTCCCTCCTTCCCCCCCCCCTCCCTTCCCCCCTCGCGCCCTCCGTCGTGTCGTCTCCTCGTCTGTCGTTTCCCCCTGACCCTTCGCCGCTGGGCTTCTCTGCATGGTAAAACAAGTGTGTGTCTTTGTTTCCCCTCCTGAGTGAAGTCCTTCGAGGAAGCCTCAAGACAAGAAACACCTCCGCGGCAAAGATCCGCTCTGAACCCGTGCAGTGCCGCCTGTGTCGACAAGAAGCTCGGGCTGTGAGAGCTTGACGAAGCCTCCAAGGAGAACCACGGTCTGAAAAGGGCAGTCCCCCATCCTCGAACATGTAGGGTGGGCCCATTTCCACCACCACCACCATAGGCAGGAGAGGGAGGAGGAGGAGGAGGAGGAGGAGGAGGAGGAGGAGGAGGAGGTGGAGGAAGAGGAGGAGAAGGACGAGGAGGAGGAGGATCTCCTCATCCTCCCTTCTTCCCCATCCTGCCTATGGTAGTGGTGGTGGAACACCTGCCCATCAAATGACGCGAACACATCACAAGGCACGAGGCGCCGAGGCGAGAGCCGCTCTCTGACAGCGACCCGTGCCCAGCCCCCGAAACCGCTGCCAGGTTCCGAGACGACTGCGCGCGACGCTGAGGAGCTGGCTCCACTTTTCGGGGGCGGCAAAGAGGGGGGTGTCCAAGAGGGGGGGGTGGAAATCATGACCGGCGGCATGTGCGCGGCCCCGCGGGGGGGGCAGGGACGTAATGAAATAAGAAGAGGCGCCATGAAATCTGGGGAAATATCATGGCCCACGCCATGATATCCACCCCCCCCCTAGTCATCACCCCCCTCTTTTCCGCCCCCGAACTTTCAAAAGGAAAGCGCCCTCCAGGCGGGAAGCTGCTGCGAAGCTTTGAGGGAAATGTGCGCGGCTCGCAGACGAGAGCGTCACTTCGAACAAGTTCCACTTCCGCCCCTGGAGCCGCAGCAGCACTTGAACACGAATGTGCGCGTCGCTGGGGCGAAAACAACGTTTTCAGAGCTGCCCCCCTCTGTCCCTGCAGCTGTCGAAAAATTGTAAGCCACATGATCGCGGCGCCCATGATGGAGGCACAGTTTGCAAACGATCCGCCCACCACACTTGAAGCGCCTGTAGACTTTTACAAAGAATGCAAGCGGCGCAGAAGATACAACCTCATTTTGGAAAGGAGTCGCATCCATCCTCAAAACGATAGCAGCTGGTGTAGAACGAATGTGCGGGGCGCTGAAGTGAGAGCACCATCCTGAAAACGGCCTGTGCTCGATTTGTCGGCTGTTGCAAACCTTTCGGGCTGATGCGCGCGGCACTGGGGCGAGAGCCACACTTTGAAAACGACCCCCCTACCAGCTTTAAGCAGTTGCCAGCTTCCAAGACTAATGCGTTCGGCACCAACGCGACAGTTATGTTTTGAGAACGACCTGTGACCGATCTTTGAAAGTGCTGCAATGCAAACTTGTGAGACAAATGCGCGCGGCGCTGGGGCGAGAGCCACGTTTTGACGATATACACCCCCCCTCGTCCCCAAAGATGTGTCGGATTCTACCCTCTAACTTGGGAGGATATATCTCCGCCCTACCGACATGTCTGGGCGCGCGACAGGGAGGAATCATGTATACAGAAAACAAGATGGAGAGGGACAAGGAAAGACAGGGGGCGATGATGATGTGATGGCGAGGAGGCGGAGGCATCCGCCGCGAGGAGGATGGTGATAATGGCGACGGGGAGGCCCCCGGGGAGGGTGATGATATGATGGCGACGAGGATCGGGCAGTTGAGCCTCGATCCTTGGCCGTCTCGGCGCTCGGGGGCACGTCCCACCTCGACGCCGCCGGCGCCATGGAGCCCCCGCCCGCCTCCTTCCAGGAGGGCCCAGAAGCGAATCGATGAGTCGGATCGGCGATCGAGGTGAATCGGATCGGCAGAAATCGGCGGCTGGGTCGGGAAGAAGCCGAATCCGCAGAAATCGGCAGGCCAGTAGGCCTCCACGGAGGACTCTGCATCCAGATCGGAATCCGAAGTCGAATCGGAGGAGGAGGAGGAGGAGGAGGAGGAGCAGAGGAGGAGGAGGAGGAGGAGGAGGAGGAGGAGGAGGAGGAGGAGGAAGAGGAGGAGGCCATCGAAATCGAATCGAATCGCACCGGAGGACTCGAGGCGGGCCCCCCGTCCTTCGGCCTGCCCTCGCGCGGCGGCGCCGCCTCTGCGGGGAGCGCGCCGCGGGGCCGCCGCCGCCGCTCGGCGCTCGGCGCTCGGCGTGCGGGAGTAAAACGACGCGAAGATCGGGACAAAATCGGATCGCGATAACTCGAAATCTCTGAGAATCGGCGGGTTTGGAGGATGTATTGGGCGCCGCGGCCGCTCCAGAGCGTTCCGGAACGCTCTGAGAGCGATCCGGAACGCTCTGGAGCGATGTATCCCGATACTAGCCCTGTTTTAGGGAGGCAGGCCGTGAGAAGGCCACGGGTCCCGGGGCCGGGCCCGAACGGCGGTGGACAAGCCTACCTTTCGTAAGCCTCCCTGTAGTGAAAACGGCCTGGGTCGTGATCTGCACACCTCATCGCTGCCCCATGGCTCGGCAGTGGACAAACCTCCCTTTCGTAAACCTCCTTGTAGTGGAAACGGCCTGGGACCGAAACCGACGGGCCTGGGCCCGCAAAAGTGACGGCCGCGGCACCCTCGCGCGAACCGAAAACGGCCAATTCGCTGATCGACGTGTCAGGGTAGGAGGTCCATCAACCTCCGAGTCTTGTTTTCGTCTTGCTCCTCTTCGTTTTGCTCTCCCTGTTTTCCTGCACCTCCCTCCCTGCCACAAAGGGACAACAGAACACAGCCGAAGTCCAGCCAAATAGCGCTTAGGTCCAGCCCTGACGGGTCCTGGATCCCCTAGGCCTCCTCGGGCGTTCAGTGGGACCTGGTGCAGTGATGTGTGCCAAGGGGACGCCCCACCCCCGCCGCCCCGATCCTGCCGCCACCCGAAAAAAACACCCGCTCCGGCAGACTTGCGTCAACGACTCTGATCACTTGAGCGGGCTTCGAACCCCAAGAACTTACTCCAGATTTCGTAATAAAGGGAGGGGGGTCTCATTTCGGGGGGGGTCTCTTCCAGGCTATCTTGGAGGGCCTGGGGGGGTCTGGGGACGATGTTTTGGAGGGTTCTCCCACGGGGGAGGTCTGAAATAGCTTGTCTTGGAGGGTCCAGACCCCCTCCCTTTTATTACGAAATCTGGAGTACTGGTTCCCCTGGCCTGGGGTCCTTGGACCAGTCCTTCGCCCCGAGCCGCCATGTGACGCCCCCAGGGCCCGTGAAGGGCCCCAGGAGCCCGGGGGCGGCAGAAAGAAAAGCCCAGGACCCGTCGTTACATCGGGACCCGTCTGCCACAAAGCGAGGCTTGTTGGTCGCCGTCGCTGTCGCCGTCGTCGTCTTCGTCGTCGTCGCCGCCGTCGTCGTCGTCGTCGTCGTCGTCATCGTCGTCGCTGTCGTCGTCGTCGTCGTCGCGTCGTCGTCGTCGTCGTCGTCATCGCCGCCGCCGTCGTCGTCATCGTGGTCGTCAAAGGTCGTCGTGGTCGTGGTCGTCGTCGGGGTCGTCGTGGTCGTCGTGGTCGTCGTGGTCGTCATGTTCGTCGTCGTCGTCGAAGGTCGTCGCCGCCGCCGCCGCCGCCGCCGCTGTCGTCTTGGTCGTCGTCGTCGTGGCCGTAGTCGTCGGGGTCGTCGTCGCCGTCCTCGTCTCGAAGGTCGACGTTGTGGTCGTCGACGTCGTGGTTGTCGTCGTCGTCGTCGTGGTCGTTGTCGTCGCCGTCGCCGTCGTGGTCGTCGTCGTCGTCGTCGAAGCTCGTCGCCGCCGCCGCCGCCGCCGCCGTCGCCGTGGTCGTCGTCGTCGTGGTCGTCGTCATATTAGCCGCCGCCGCCGCGGACGTTAACGTCGTCGTCGAGGTCGTTAACGTCGTCGTCGACGTCGTCGAGGTCGTCGTCGCCGCCGCCGCCGCGGAAGCCGTCGTCGTCGTCGTCGTCGTGGTCGTCGTCGTCGAAGAGGGCCGTCGTCGTCGTCGTCAAAGGTCGTTGGCGCCGCCGCCGTCGTCGTGGTCGTCGTCGTCGTGGCCGTAGTCGTCTTCGACGTGCTCGTCGTGGTTGTTGTCGTCGTCGTCGAACTCGTCGAGGCCACCGCCGCCGTCGTCGTGGTCGTCGTCGACGTCGTCGTCGTCGTTGTGGACCGCGTGGTCGTCGTCGTCGTGGTCGTCGTCGTCGACGTCGACGGAGGTCGCCGCCGCCGTGGCCGTCATCGCCGCCGCGGCCGTCGTCGAAGGTCGTGGCCGATGGCCGCCTCCGCGGCGCGCGGCGCGGCCGCCGCCGCCCGAGGGCGCGCCGGGGCGGCGCGCTTCGTGGCGCTCCAGCCGCTGCTGGTGCTGCTGGCGCTGCTGCGCCGCGGCGCGCGCCGTGCGCCGGAGTGGAGGTCGCGGAGGAAGTCGCGGCTGCCCTCGTCCGCGCCTGACGCGGGAGGGTAGGTCGGCAGACCATTGTTGGTGCAAGCGTACAACCATAGATACAGATATGTATAGTTGCACAGTGCGTATACGTATACAAATACATATACGTATACACTTACCTTTGGATAAGCATCTACATGTACATATACATGTGCATATACATACACATACACAAAAACATATGCAAATACATATGGCGATGCAAGTACATATGCATATGCGTATGCCTTTGCATGTACACGCATATGCACATATACATGCACATACATACATACATACATACATACATACATACATACATGCATGCATACATGCATGCATGCATGCATGCATACATACATATATATATATGTGTACAAGCACACATCTACATATAGACAAACATACATGCACAGGCTCATACAGCTACATACATAACCATATACGTATATGCATGTACACTTATGATCATACATCATGTGATCACCAACCACCTCAGTCTAAACGGCGACACGCAAAAGACACACGCACACATACCAGGGCAGATGCGGGTGCTGCAGGAGGGAGGAGGAAGAAGGAGTATGAAGGAGAGGCGGGAGGATGGGGCGGAGGCAAGAGGGGGCAATTGGGGGGAAGGAGGCGGGCGGAGGAGAGGATGAGGTCGCGGAGGAAATCGCGGCTGCCCTCGTCCGTGCCCCCGCGGGAGGGGCGGGAGGGAGGAGGCGCGGAGACGCAGACCGATGCGCCACCTGGTCGAGGCAAGCCTCATGCTGGTGGTCCAGATCGACGATGGGCGGGGGGGGAAGAGGGCGGGAGGAGGGAGGGGGAAGGCCTTTTTTGGACTGGGGCAACGATGTTGCAAGACGTGCAGCGCTGCGATACACGTCGTGCAGCGGCGGGAACGAAAGCAGGCGCGCGATGTTGAATACTAAGGACCGACCAGAGGGGGTGGTGCACTAGCGCAAAGTAGATGACAGGGGCTGAGAGGGGACAGAAAGGACAAGCCACAGCAGGCTCATCAAGAGAAGGATGGCTGGCGCTGGGGCAGCCGATGCGCGTAGACGAGGACACCGTCGCCGGGTTGAGATCGGCCGAGCAGCAACAGAGCTCGAGGGCAGTCTCTGGCAACTGGGGGGTGGGGGCGGCAGGAGGGGGGTGGAGGGGAGGAGGGGAGGGGGGAGGCGGAGGGAGGGGATGCGCGGGAGCGAAGGATGAGGGGGAGGAGGGGGAGGCGGGAGGAGGGGAGGAGGGGCAGGAGGGGAGGAGGGGGAGCTGGGCGAGCTGAGACACCTGCAGCTCAAAATCGGCCTCCGGAGCCCCCCCCGCCCGGGTGACCAGCCGTGGTGACGAGGGGCCCCTGAAGGCCAGCCACTGCTGTTTCTCAACTCGCCCTCCTCGGCAAATCGCGACTGCCATCGCCCGCGCCTCTGCCGCACCGGGAGGAGCAAGAGAAATGACGGCATCAGCATGATCTCTCTGAGGTCCGCGCGGATTTCTCAGATCGGCGCTGGGCACCCCCTCCCTGGCGCGCGGCGCGCGCCAGGGGTACCCAGCTGCGTGGCGGGGGTATGCCTACATCCGCCGCCTATAGGTCCTGGGGAACCGGCGTCCTGGGACCCGAACCTAATCATACCTACCGCCTACCGAGGTCCCCGAAAACGAATCCCCCAGGCGGTGGTGATACACAAATCCCCGCCTCGGCCCAACGCAGATCCAAGGAGTCTGCGCGGAGCTCATACAATTTCTTGCGAAAACCGCGCGCATATACACCAAGGTATCTGGGCCCTGTCCCACGGGGCTTTGCAACATCACCACCGAACAGAAACTGCGGTGCATATATCTACATGTATATACACATGTCTACATATACACATACATACATGCATGCATGCACACACATACACACATACATATATACATACATACATACATACATACATACATACATACATACATACATACATACATGCATACATACATACATATATACATACATACATACATACATACATGCATACATACATACATACATACATCCATCCATACATACATACATGCATACATACATACATGCATGCATACATATATACATGCATAGATACATACATACATACATACACACATACATACACACATACATACATACATACAGACAGACAGACAGACAGACATACATACTTGCGTACGTACGTACGTACGTACGTACGTACCTACATGCATGCATACATACATACATACATACATACTAGAACCACGCGCGCGCTGCGCGCGCGCTTAGGTTCTAGTCCAGCCCATGGCGCTGCGATGAAACGGAGGTCGGGGTTCCTGGGCGACTCGCAGTCGGAGACGGGTGGTGTCCGTCTTTGGCCAGTTATGGGATGTCGCAGCGCTTCCTTGGACTGGCTTTTGGGCTGTTCAGGCGCTCTTGTGGGGGGGACAGGTGTCTGTGGCCCCGATGGCGCCGTCCAGGGTGGCCTCCTCGTTGTCACCACGCGCAGGTCTTGGCTTGCGGTGTCGTCGGGGAGATCGCTGAACAGGCTTGGGACATTGACTGGCTTTCTGATGAAATGTCTAGGCCGCAATTTGCTGGTCTTTGGATGTCGTCACGTGTTTTCGGCTTGTCGTGCCAAACATGTGCGGGAGGGACGAGGAATGACGGAGGACGGGACGAAAACTGTTCTGAAATATATGTAATGCACGCGCTGCCACGCCAGCTGGCGGAGCACGTGCAGAAGAAACGAGAAATGCCTGAGGACGGAAAGCAACCTGCCTTACAACGTAATGCACGCGCTGTCACGCTGGGAGGCGAAGCACTTGCAAGAAGATCGAAGAAAGACGGACGAAGCAGGGAACACAGCCGTGATACTAAATGCACGCGCTGACACGCCAGCTGGCGGAGCAGGTGCAGGACGAAGGAGTGGTAACGGAGCACGGAGAGAAAGCTGCCTTGAAACGGCATGTACGCGCTGTCACGTCGGCTGACGGAGCACGTGCGAGAGGGACGAGGAAGGACAGAGACAGGAGGCATATACATATTTATATATACATATATACATATATACAAGACTGCAGTGGCGCTTCGCGCCATGCACCTTGGTCCTTGAAGTTTGGTGTGCAGGCGGAATAGCAGGAAGGTCAAGCCGACAATTTAGCGATAACTCCTTGTTGCCTTTTCCGGCATCGCCGCTATAATCATGTCATTCTTTATCCTTCCTCGATGCTTCTTTTTCCTCAATTTCGCCATACCCTGCGAATTCTCCCCATCCTCCTCAGCTCTTTTTTGCGGAGGCTCCTCCTTGGAGAGCCTCTGGGGGCCTCACAAAAATTGTTCCAGGCTTTCTTAAAGCCTTCTGGAGGCCTCCTGGGCGTATTCTGGGGGCCTCTGGTGGCTTCCTCGGGCCACCCTGCCTCCAACCGCGGTCTCCCTGAACGACCGGGTCACGATTTGGAATGCTTCGGAGGGTGTCTTGGGGCCATCTTGGGCCGCCACGGGGCTCTCTGAGGGCCATCTTGGACCCGTGTTGTGCCGTTTTGGGGCTCTCTTGGACTGCCTGGAAGCCCTTTCGGATTGTTGTGGGCCGATTTTGGAGCCTCCCAGGCGGCTTCGGACGCCCAGAAGACCGCCGTCTTGGAGCGTCGGGAAGCCGAAAAGAGGAGAACCCCAAAATTCACCAAAAACCAAAAGAAAATCAATGAGTTGTGCCTCTTGGGGCCTTCTTGGGAGTGCTCTTGGAGGCCTCTTTGGGGCCGTCCTGGAGGCCTCTTGGGCCATCTTGAGGTCACGTCGGTCACTCTTCAAGCGCTCTTGTGCTGTCTTGGGGGTCTTTGGGACGTCTCCGATGACCCCCCTGATCGCCCTAGGTGTGCTGGGAAGGCTTGGCAAAACGCCCTGCGAGGCCCGGGGGGTCGCTTCGAGGCCAGTCCGGAGGGTCCCAAAGCCCCAGATCCCGGGAGTCCGGTTTTTTTTTTGGGGGGGGGACGGGTTTTCCCCCCGCCCGGGCTTATAAAAATATAGGAAGAGGAATAGATGGAAGAAGCAGGAACTCTCTTGAGCCGTCTCGGGTCCTGCTGGGACGTGCCCGGACCGTTTTCGTGTTGTCTCCTCACGCTGTGATAGCATACCAACCATGTTGGGGCATCTTGGGGCCTGGGTCTCTTTCGAAGTCTCTCGGAGCCCGGTTGGGGGCCTCTTTTCTCCTGGAGGCTTCCTGGAGTCCTCCAGGGGTCTATTGGGGGCCTCTTTGTGTTTTCTTTTGGGCCTCCCAGGGGCCTCTTTCGGCTTGCCCTGTTGGGCATCTATAAGCGGCCTCGGGGGTCATTTTTGGGCAGAGGGCTCCAAATAGCAACTCGTATTACCTCTCCATCCTGGGGCCCTCTTGGGCCGTCGTCGGGGTTTCTTGGTCCACCTTGGGGCCCTCTTGGGCCGTCTAGGGGCACTCTTGAGAGCCTCTTGGGCAGTCTGTGGGCGTTTTTGGAGACCTCTGGGGTTGTCTTTGATTGTGTTACAGCCAAAAAACGAATGTACAAAAAAATAAAACAGGTTGCCGTGGGCCTGCAGAAGGTGGGTCTCTTTTCTGCGGTCCAGGCGGCGCCAGAGCACCGCTCCCCTCGGATCCTGCCCAATGCCTGCCCACGAACCCCCAGGCCTGTCCAAGGTCAGCCCGACGGCCTATTCAATGCCTGCCTCAGGCTTACCTGGCGGCCTTTCAAGAGCTGATACATGGCCTACCCAGAACCCAGTGAAGGCCCGCACACGACCTAGCCAAGGCTCATCACAGATTTGTCACGTCCAAGATCTTTGCAAATTTTACGTCCAGCGAACCACATGCGAGCGCCATAACGAATGTGAACACCCAAATGCGCGCGATCACCGTGCCCGCGCTCGTCTTACAACCGCGACGAAAATCTTTACAACGATGGGCTGTCGTGAAGGGTTCTATGGTGCGCCCACCTTCGTCGTGCAACCACCGCGCAAAATTTGCCAACACTGGGCCACCCTGAAGGTTTGAACGGTACGCGCCAAAAAAAATCGACAACGAAATAATCGATCCGACGGTCTTCCCAGTACCGCGGCGACTGCCGGGACTGATCCGAGTATTCGCTTCCTTCGTGGCGGCCCTGAAAAAAAGCACACCCACCTCAAAAAGCCAACGTCTCGCGTGAGATATCCCCGAATGCTGACCGCAAGTGGGCAAATGTCCCACCCCGTGGTCGCTCCCCATTGTGGCGCCCAGCAACGTTTGTTGCGACATCGCGAACACCACGCGGCCCTGAAAAAGACGCGCCTACATCCGTGAAACAAGCGAACCGCTGGAGACATCCCCACAATCTGGGCACGAACCGGTAAGTGTCCTAATTATCCCCTGGCGGCACCCCCTTGTGTTGCCCAAGTGCGAGGCCTGTCACATCGCGATAATTCTGATCGTGATATGGAAAAGGAGGGAGGAGGAGGAGGAGGGAGTGAGTAGACGGAGGCGCGACACGGATAACAAGAATTCACGACGCAAAACACGGAAATAAACGCCGCAACATATTCCACGAGACGTGCAACTGCCTGCACAATGATCCGTTATCACCGTCGCACCCTTGATCCGCACGCGTTCGACGGAAACTGGCGGCAATCAAACTGGCCCAATCTGCCAGGGCATCGCTCGTGGGGGGAGGGCCTCCTCGCCTCGGGCTGCTCTCCCGCAGCCGCGCCCCGCCGTCGACGGCGAGCGCGCGCCTTGTGGGTGCCCTGACCGTCCCGGGCGGCCGCCGCAGGCCCGAACGTGCGTTTGATTCGCCCATGTCGTCCAGCCCGCCCATCTGAACCAAGAAAGCCGGTTTCTGCTGAGACATCCTCACGATTCGCTCTTAAACTTAAGCTGGCCACGGCGTGCAGGTGACGCTGGCGGTGTGCTGCCCGCGCCGAGGCGAGAGCGCCGTTTGGACGGACTTTCGGCCATTGTACGGTTCGGCCAGCATAGTACGCTATGTTATCACTGCGAGGCTAAGCTATGCGGTGTGATGCGATGCGATACTATGCTGTGCGATGCGATGCTATGCTATGCTACGCCATACTGTGCCATGCGATGATATGCTAGTATATGCGACGCGATGCGATGCGATGCTATGGCATGCTATGCGATGCTATGTTATGCTATGCTATGCTACGCGGTGCTCGTCTATGCTGTGTTGTGCGATGCTATGCGATGCTATGCTATGCTCTGCTGTGCGATGCAATGCAATGTTGTAGCTCCAGTTGGTTCCCCTTCCTCACCCCCACCACCACACGCACAACCTCTTTATCACCCGAAGGGTGGTCGTACATGTAGGTATACACTGGCAGGATCTCGCGGCCAGAGATACAACCGCCTCGCGCACACTTGCCTGGAGCGGGGAGGGATGGGGAGGAATCTGGGAGGAGCGGGGAGGGGTGCAGAGTGAGGTGTCTTGTGGGCCTCTTGGACTGTCTCAGAGCGCTCTGGGATCCACAGGCGCCTACGGAGGTCGTCTTGGAGGGCTCTGTGGGACGTTTTGGGGCGATCCTGGGAGCTTCTTGGACCGTCTTGGAGGCCTTGTTGGGATGTCTTGCGGCGCTCTTGGGGTTCTCTGAGGCCGTCGTGGACGCTATTAATACAAAGCGCATATGCCCAAAATAGACGCTTCCCAAAGGAATTAGGGCGATGTGTGTTCCTTGCGGCCCTCATAAGTGTCCTCTTGAAGCCCTCTTCAAGCGCTTGGGGGGCCTCTCGGGCCGTCTTGAAGCCATCATGGGCGTCTTGACGAACTCTTGGACCGTCTCGGAAGCCTCCTGGACCGTCTGGGGAGCGCCTTCGGGCCCTCCGAAAGCCCCCCGAAGGACCCCGAGGGACACAGTGGGCACCGCGGGGGGAGGGGGGAGTTTGGGAAAAGTGGGCAGCCTCGGGCCCCAGGGGTCTGGTCGCGGGGTCCGCATGGTGATGGGCAACTATGATGAGCGCTTGCGCGCTGCAGTCAGATCCACCTTGAGCCAAAATGGCTACGGATGCTCGTGGGGCGTCTTTGGGGGCTCCTGTGGGGCCTCGTGGAGCCTCTAGGAGGCCTCTAGGGGGCCTCTTGGGCTCTCTTGGGGCCTCTTGGGGCCTCCTGGAGGCCTACTGGGGCGGAAGGCTCGAATTGTCGGTTCGTGTTCCCCCTCTTGAGCCCCTCTTGGGGCCCTCTTGAGGCGATCTTGGGCGCCTCTAGGGCCGCCTTGGGGCACTTTTTGGGCCATCTTGGGGGCTCTCTCTATTGCGCCGTCGTGGCGCCCTCTTTGGGTGCCTCTTGGGCCGTCTTGAGCTGGTTTCTGGGGCCTCATGGGCTGTCTTGAACCGTTGGAAGCACGAAACAGCGAGAACACGAACAACCTTCAAAAACCATTGAGGAAACCTACTTGCTTCGCCTCCTGAGTGCCTCGTGGGAGCACTTTTGAGGGCATCTTGGCCATCTTGAAGCTCTCTTGGGCTGTCTTCAAAGCCATGTTGGATCAATTTTGGAACGCTCTTGTGCGGTCTTGGGCTCTCTCGGACCGGTCGTGGGCCATCAAGGCGCCCTCTTGGACGTCTCTCGGCCCCTTTTGACGTTTTTTGGCGCCCCCCCGCTGGGCCCGAAACGGTCAGACGAAAAATCCGTGCACTTCGGAGGGCCCGGGACCCCCTACCCATTATACGTGTATATATATATATATATACATATATATATAGTTGTATGTATATACATACTTACATATATATATGTATACTATACATTATGCATACATAAACCAACACAACATATATGTGTATATATGTGTATATGTGTAATGATGTGCATATATATATATGTTCATATTTATATACATACATACATACATACATACATACATACATACATAGACATATATATATATACATATATGCATGTATACATGTATACATATATACATATATACATATATACATAGATACATACATACATACATACATACATACATACATACATACATACATACATACATGCACATACATACATACATACATTTTGGAGGGCTCTTGGGCTGTGTATTGGCCGTGTTGGGCCCATCTGGGGCCACGTTCGGGCCATCAGGGCCGCCTTGGGGCCTCCCGCTCCCGCTGTGGGGCCCAGCATGGGCCTGTCCTGGGGCTCTCTTGGGCCGTCTGAGGCTCGTCCCAGGCAATTTTCGGGCTCCCTTGGGCAATCTTGGGGCTCTGTTGGAGGTCTTTTCGGCGGTTTGGGGGCGTCGTCGGCTGTCGTAGAGCGCCGGGAGGTCGAAAACGCGAGACACCGAAAAACATTTCAAAAACCAACGGAAATCAAGGATTTGAGCCTCTTCGGGCTCTCGGGATGCTTCTCGGAGCTCTCTTGAGGCCTCTTGGAGGCCTCTTGGGCTGTGTATTTGCGGTCTCGAACCCATCCTGGACCACGTTAAGGCTATCTGGGCTGTCTTGGAAGGGCTTGTCGAAGTCCCCGAGGGCTTCTGGGAGCTCTCTGGGACAGTCTGGGAGCTCCAGGGCCGCTCCGGGGTGCTCTGGGAGCGGTCTGGGGAACCCTGGTCCTCCCATGCCCTGTCGTGGTCGCGGCCCCGGTCGCCCGGGCCTCGTGCACGGGGATATCTACATCTCTCTCTCTCTTTCTCTCTATATTTTATATATATATATATACACATCGACATATACATATACGTCTGCATATACATATACATCTCCACCTGCCTCTACATCAGCATCTACATCTACATTTACATCTACATCTACATCTACATCTACGTATGACATACATGTAAATATAGATGTACATACATCTACATCTACATACACATATACGTATACGTATACAAAAACATCAACATGCCCATGTGCAAATACCTATACACATGCAGATACATCTACGATACATATACGTATACATACACATCTACATAAGCATAATCATATGCACATACGCATACCTAAACCTATGCATATACATACACGTATACATATACTTATGCATACGCATATGCAGACAGCTATAGTTGAACATGAAATCATACCTATACAAATGCATATGCCTATATACATATGCACCTATACACAACATGTTGCATACATATACACACAATCACGTGCATTACATGTACATGCACATGTATATACATATACCTATACAAATACATTTACATCAACATGTGCATACACATATACTTGTACATATACATGTATATATACATGTACATATACATATTCATCTATATATATATACAAACACGCATATGAACACGCATATGCAAATGCATATACATTTACATATACATGTACATACGCATGCACATATACATTTGCATATACATATACATAGACATACACATACACATATACACATACATATACATATGCATATACATATACATATCCATCCCCATCCGTATCCATCCATCAATCCATCCATCCGTTCATCCACCCATCCATCCATACATACAGACATGCATACATAAATACATACATTGGAAGCCCCTTGGGGTCTGCTTGGGGGCCTCTTGGGGACAAACTCGGTGCGAAGACGAAAAACACGAATGCGGTTGACATGTACGTTTTCCGAAGAGAACGGGGCCAATTTTGCCTCTCGGGGCCCTCTGGGAGGTCAAATTGCACGGGTTATGAGGCGTCTTGGAGGCCTCGTGTTGGCTGCTTGGGGCCTCGTGGGGGTCTCGGGCGCCCTCTTGGGGCGTGGGGCTGGCTATTCCAGTTGGATTGCCCTATCTTGTGCTCCTCTAGGAGCCCTCTGGGAAGCTGTTGGGGCCGTTTTGGGTGCCTCTGGGACCGGCCTGGGACCCTCTAGGGCCGTCTTGGCGCCCTCTGGGGGGCCTCTTGGGCCGTGTAGGGGCAATCTTAGGGACCCCTGAGGTCGTCAAGGATGGCGCGAAGACGAAAATCACGAGTACGGTAAACATATACGTTTTACGGAAGGAATGGATATATTTTTGCTTCTCGGGGCCCTCGTGGGGCAAATTGCACGGGTTACGAGGCGTCTTCGAAGCCTCTGGGGCCGATGGAAACGTCCCGTGATCCGATCCGTCAAAGCCGTCTTCATGGTGGTGGGCGGCTGGCTGGGGCCGCCGTGACGCTCATCGAACCGCCCTCCGATGCGATTTTGGGCCCCTCAAGGTCTGGCCGGGCCCCCGGGCCACACATTTGTGGTAGAGGTCGTGGCCCCTGGGCCCCCGGGCCCCCGGGCCCCTGGGCCTGGTTGCGGCCCGGTCTGGTCTGCAACCGGACGACCCTCCTTTCCGCCTCCGATGCGCTCTTCGTGGCCAAGGCTGGCTTTGTCTTGAAATGATTGTCCAAACGCAACCCTGGGCATCGTAGTTTTTTGGTTGCATCTGGGGCTGTCTGGGAAACGCAGTTCCCCAATCAGAGCTTGCTTCTGTAGGGGTCCTAGCGGATATAAAGCTGAGGTGAAGTGAGCGGCCGATTTCGGTGGCCGGGGCCGGGTGCCCGAGTGCCCGGGGGTGACCGGGTGGCCGATTTCGGTGGCCGGGCCAGGGTGCCCGGGTGCCCGGGTGCCCGGGGGTGCCCGGGTGCCGGGGGGTGCCCAATAGCCCAATAGCCCAGTAGCCCTATAGCCGTATAGCCCTATAGCCTTATATCCCTATAGCCCTAATAGCCTTATATCCCTATAGCCCCATAGCCCATATAGCTCTATATCCCAATAGCCCTATGGCCCTGTAGGTCACAGTCCTATAGCCCTATAGCCCGATAGTCCTACAGCCCGATAGCAGTATAGCCCTATAGCCCAATAGCCCTATAGCCCTAACAAAAATCTGATTGGGTTTTTTCTCCGGTATCATTTTTGTTGTTGCATCTGGGGCTGTCTGGGAAACCTTTTGGGCGTCTCGGGAGGCGTCGGGGGGTGGGGTCTTGCGAGTTACGTGGGGGTTCCTGTTGGGCTTCTGGGAGCCCAGGGCTGGAAATGTTCGTTCGGCCCCCTCCTGGACCGCTGGGCTCTTGTGTGCCTCTTTCCGGCCTCCTGGATGCTGCTTGAGGTCGCTTGGGGGCCTCTTGGAGACCTCTTGGGCTCTCTTGGGGGTCTCTTGGGGCCTCCTCGGAGCATCCTGGACTCCTTCTTGAAATCGTCATGGGACCTTCTTGGCACGTCTTCGGGGGCCTCTTAGAGTTTTGAAGCCTTTTGGGTGCCGTCTAGGGGCCTCTTGGAGCCTCTTTTGGGTTTCTTGGGGCCTCTCGGGCCTCTTGGGGGCCTCTTGGGGCCTCTTGGGGGCTTCCTGGGGGCATCTTGGGGCCTCTTGGGGGCATCTCGGGGCGGAGAGCTTGATTTTTCGGTTCGCGTTCCCTCTCTTGGGCCCCTTTTGGGACCTTCTTGGGACCTTCTTGGGCCGTCTTGGGCGGCTCTAGGGCCGTCTCGGGGCTCTCTCGGGCCGTCTTGGGGTTCTTTTGGCAGCCTCTTGGGCCGTCTTGGAGCGGTTTTGGGAGCCTCTTGGGCGGTGCGCCAGAAACACGAAACAGCGAGAATGCAAAAAACATAGCAAAAAAGCCTTCCGAGCGCTTCTTGGGGGCTTCTCGGCGCCTCCTGGAGCCACTTGGGGTCGAAAGCTTGGAATTCGATGGTGGCTTTCCTCCTCTGGGGCCCTCTCGGGCCCGTCTTGGGGACTCTCTTGGGCCGTCTTGGGCCCTTCGTGGGCCGTCCTGGAGCTTTCTGGGGCTGTATTGGGGCCCTCTGGAGCGCGTCCTGGGCCGTATTGGGGCGGTCTCGTGAGCTTCTGAGGTCGTCAAGCACGGACCGACAGCGAAAACAAGCAATATGTTAAACATATACGTTTTACGAAAAGAATGGGGTTATTTTGGCCCCTTGGGGCTCTCTTTGGGGCCCTATTGGGGGTCGCTTGGGGTGTCTTGGGGGCTTCTGAAGCCACCTTGGAGGCCATGTTGGGCGTCTGGGAGCTACCTTCGGGCGTCCCGGTTCTGTTCTGGAGCCTCTTTGGGGCCGCCTTGGCGCCTTCTGGCGGCCTTCTGTGAGGCCCCGGGGCTCCCCGAGGGCCCCGGGGCCCACATTTGCGGTCGTCTTGGGCCCTTCGTGGGCCGTCCTGGAGCTCTCTGGGGCTGTATTGGGGCCCTCTGGGGCGCGTCCTCGGCCGGACCGACAGCGAAAACAAGCAATATGTTAAACATATACGTTTTACGAAGGGAATGGGGTTACTTTGGCCCCTTGGGGCTCTCTTTGGGGCCCTATTGGGGGTCGCTTGGGGTGTCTTGGGGGCTTCTGAAGCCGCCTTGGAGGCCATGTTGGGCGTCTGGGAGCGACCTTCGGGCGTCCCGGGTCTGTTCTGGAGCCTTTCGGGCCTCCTTGGTGCCTTCTGGCGGTCTTCTGTGAGGCCCCGGGGCTCCCCGAGGGCCCCGGAGCCCACATTTGTGGTAGCGGCGCCGGCCCCGGGCGCACGGACCTGGTGCGCCGTCATATGAATAAATACGTACGATGTTTTACCATGCGTATACATACACATACGTGACATGTTACACCATGCATATGCATACACCTACGTAGATGTGATACCATGCATATGCATATACATACGTAAACATTGGCACACTGCATGTACATGCACGCACGTAAGATGCTGTACCATGCATGTATATACATGTACGTATGATATGAGGTCACAAATGTTCATAGATATACGTGTGCTGTGGTCTCGGATATACAGATATACAACCATGCACCCCTAGCTGAATATGATACCTATGTGTGAATCATACGGGGCGCGCATGGGTTAACATCACACATGCATAGGGCGGTGTGTCCCGACAGGCGGCTCCACAGCCGGACAATTGTTTCAAGGGTTTTGGTTCAAGTTGTGTTTCAAGTTTTGTTTCTGGGGCGTTTCGGATTTTGTCTCTGGGCCCTGGCCTGGTTTTGTTTCTGGGCCCTGGCCAAGAGTGCCCAAGAGGCCCCCCAGGAGGCCCCAAGAGGTCAGAGTTGTGAGGATGCCTCAGGCGGTAGTGGCCAGACCACCTGCTCAGGGCATCTCGCAACTCAGAGTGGCGAGGGTCTCAGGCGGAAGTGGCCAGACCACCTTGGGGCAATGTATCTCCGAGGTCAGAGCTCAGTGCATCTCGGAACCCAGAGTTGCGAGGATGTCTCAGGCGAACGTGCCCGGACCACCATGGGGCAGGGCACCTCCGAGGTCAGAGATCGCAGGATGTCTCAGGCGAGATCAGAGTGAACACCTCACCTCAGGGCGTCTCGGAACCCAGAAATGCGAGCGTGTCTCAAGCGAAAGTGCCCGGACCACCGTGGGGCAGGGCACCTCCGAGGTCAGAGTTTCGAGGATGTCTCAGGCGAAAGTGGTCTGACCAACTCAGGTCAGGACGTCTCGGAACCCAGAGTTTTGAGGATGTCTCAGGCGAACCGGGCCTCCTCCTGCGCTTCCTCCTCTTCCTCCTCCTCCTCCTCCTCCTCCTCCTGCTCTTCCTCCTCCTGCTCCTCCTCGTCCTCCTCTTCTGCCTGGATGCTGCGCCGGTTGCGAACGCCTGCTCCTCCACGAAATTAGTCCTCATCCGCCTCCCCTTGCCCATGTCCCTCCCCGCCTCCTCGCTCTTTCTCCCCCTCCTCCTCCTCCTCCTCCTCCTCCTCCTCCTCCTCATCCTCCTCCTCCTCCTCGTCGTCCTAATCCCCCCCTGTCCTGTCTTCATCCTCCCACTCCTCCTCCCTCCTCCTCCTCCGCTGGCCGAGCCGGGCCGGGCCGGGCCGAGCCGAGCCGGCGGAGGAATAGTCTGATTATGGATGGGAGGGGGAAGAAAACGAGCAGGAGGAGGAGGAGGAGGAGGAGGACATGGATGAGGTGCTTTTTCGAACGGCCGAAACGATCCTCCCGGTCCCCTCCACCTCCTACTCCTTCTGGCTCGACCCTCGGCTCGGATTGCGCTGGACGCCTGCCCGACGTTCACTCCTCCTCCTTCTCCTCCTCCTCATCCTCCCTCCTCCTTCCCGGGTGCCCGGGGGATGCCCGGATGCCCCGGTGCCGGGGTGCCTGCAGTGCCCGGGTGCCCGGGTGCCCTGGTGCCCGGGTGCCCGACAGGGGGTCTTCCGTGCGGGTCTTCCGTGCGGCGACAGTGCTCTCGCTGTTGAAGGATGCGAATCCAAGGGCGCAGTTGTACGACCGAGTGTGCTGCATGAAGTGGTCGTGGGAAGGACCCGGACGAAGGAGCTGAGCCATTTCGGCCTGAGCGGGAGGCAGTAGGGGGATGCCAGCCAGGGCTCCGTACCTGCAACACGCGCCGAAGTCCTTTTCTGCGTGCTGCTGGCCAACGCGCGCGTTCGGCGAAGAAAAACAGAGCCCCGCACGTTGCGCAGGCTCCTTGAAAGTGGCCGGTCGGAGAGAGCGACGCTTTCGGAACGCGGTTGCTGCACCATTCGTCTGTCGACCACCAGCCGGCGCGGTGGCCGGTGCGTACGCCAAGAGAAGTCCCAGGCACGGGTTCTGCGAACCAGTTCCGATGCGCTGCGCAGGCGGGCGGACAGCTGGACGAGTTCGGAAGTGCTACGCGGGTGGACTTGAGGCGACACCACGGCACGGAACATTTCGGCGAGTCACGTGCTCGGAGGTACATGCGGACGGCTGCCGCCACCTGCTTGCGGAGTGCTTGCAACGGATCGCTACGTGGATGGGCGTGTGTGACACCAGAAGACCCCGACGTCGGAGGATGATGGGGCCCAGCGGCGGCGGTGGCTACCGCGGCATGTCGGACGTGGTCGGGGCAGTATCGGGTGGCGTACATTGCTTTCGTCAACTTTCTGTCGCACAGTGGGAAGGAACATGTGGGTTTAAAGCAACGTTCGCACATGCCGTTGTTGTACGGCACTGCGCGTCGCACGCCATGGCGGGCGGGGGCGCGGCAGCCGGCCTTTCCGGGCCCTTGGCAAGGGGGCCCCGCGAGGCAACAGTGCCTACATTCCACCACGGTGCCGAGAGGGCCCACGCGAAAAGCGCACCCAATGGCACGATTGCTACATGGCTTCCCTTTCCGAATGCACGCGATGCAGAGGCCGTCGGACGACTTCCGTTGAGCTACACCGTTGCACCCAGACGAGCTACAAGGGCGTTCGGCTTGCTCGTAGGATCGTTTGGAGAGGGATGGTAGTGGTTGTGGTGTGGACAGCCCACACGTTCGACACAGGCCTGCTGAACCAGGGGTGGAACGGCCGTCGCACCTACGCGTCGCGCGTGGGAAACAGGACGAAGTGCAAAAACAACACAAAGTGTCCTCTGGCGACTCGACTACGTTCGTACACGCGGGCGTGCGGCAGAAGTGGAGCAGGGCGGGCGGTTGGCAGACGAGGCAATGCTGTCCGTGTTGTCGAGGGGCGCGGAAGTTGCAGGTGGCCGTAGCGCAAGGAAAGACCCCGACGATGCACATGGGGCATTGCGCGCCCGTTCGAGATGCGCTTTCTTGCACCGCTGGCGCCCCGCACTTCGGAGTGCTACATCGCGAAGGCGTAGATGCAAGCGCCGTCGAAGACTGCGCTGGAGCGGCTAGAGAAGGGCTGGCGGCTGGGCTGGCTCCGCCACAATGAGCGCACAGATCTGGAGTTCCGGGCGCTCCTCGGCGCGAGAAGCACACTGTGCACGGTCGACGTCCGGCTTGGTATGGGACGCAAGTGCTGTGGGCTGCATCGCTCCGCTCCTCCTGGCAGCCAGGCGATGCGCAGGCGAATTGCCGACCAGGGTTGTAGGAGAAAGAATGGTCGTTGCGATGGTTAACGCATTGCGGAAACCGGCCCGATGCATTTTTGACCTTTTGCCGGACGTGGGAAGGACACCCCAGCACCGCGAAACGACAGGGCAGGAAGCCTTCAGAGCACGGAAAGCACGGGCCAGATGATTTGTTGGTTGCCAGAAGGCGGCAGCCGACGCGGGCGTTCCTACACAAGTTCCACTCACGCGCGGTATTGTGGCATGGGTCGGAATAGTGCGTTGTGCAGAAAGTAGGCGTGACATGTGTTTTTGGCCGTCGGAAGGGTGGAGCTACAGGAGCCTCGCACTGGGGGTGGGCACACCGTGCATCTGCCGAAAGGCACCGCTTGCAAAATCTTTAACGTTCTCGTTTGTTGGTGCCTTCGGCTGGGATCTGAGCTCGGAGTCCACTGCAAATTGGATAGTTATGACACGTGTGTCGCGGCCTCTCAGTAACAGCTGGAGCCATGACCACGAATACGGAGGTGCAGGGAGCGGCGGCTCGACCCGCGATACGGATGGCAGCCTGCAGTGCCGTAGAAGTAAGCAGGAGAATACTGACTGGTGACTGCGGAGGCAGCAGCATCATGTCTTCAGCCGATATGGGGTACGGGGTCGGTGGAGCAGGACGCGGAAGTGCAACTCGGAGACCTTGTTGGAAGCTCCGGGAACAGCCTCGGCGCTGACCAGGGCCCCGTCATGGCTCCATGGATGGGCCAATGGTTGTGCACGGAAACGGAAAGAGCGCTGAAGGAACTTGCCCGAGACGGCTCATGGCACCCTTCGCTCTTGGGAG
>CAUYUJ010019635.1:112500-117500 GCA_963575745.1 Prorocentrum cordatum
TGGGCGGTGATGTGTTATTCGGGTGATGGGGGTCTTCTATTCTCGATGGGAAGAGGGACGAGTTTCAGTGGCATTAGGTCGGGCATGTCCCCCTACAGGCAAATGTTGGATGACAGATCAACATGTGGCCAAAACCATGCAGCAACAATGATCAACCATACTCACAAACAAAGTCTCCAGGCTATGTTTTGGCTATGTTTGGAATACTCCTCATGCAGAGGGACGTGCCCGACTTCGCAGTGGCGACATCCCCCGAAGGCAAATCCCCATCGCGAACCGTCGAACGACAGTGCGCAGAGGGCTGCTGCACGGGCAGATGTGTCGAACCAAACCACCCAGAATCATCGACGGGGACCCTGTGTCATTAGGGTTGTGAGGGTCTTCTATTGCCGATGCGACGAGGGACGAGTTTGAGTAGCTCTAGGTCGGGCATGTCCCCCTACAGGCGGATTGTGGATGACGGATAAATCGTGGTCAAACACATGCACCAAAAACGACCAAACATACTCAACAACAAATCTCCAGACTATGTGTTTGACTTCTTTTGGGTATTCCTCCGATAGAGGGACGTGCCCGACTTAACACTACGCTGTGGTCGGCGGGCTTCGTCGCTGCACCCTCACCCCGGCTGGCGATTGATGCCGAGCCCGAAGACTGCAGTGGAGGCTGGTCCACAAGAAGCCTTCCACGAGAAGCCCAATGGGACGCACAGAGACATACTAGTATTATGTGTTCTCCTTGGAGGGGCGCGTCCGATCCGAACATATAGTATATCCATCTTGTAGTATATCCTTTCCCGAGCGGTGTGGCCAAAAAACGCCCGCCGCGATACATACACTCTATCACCCGCCTGGGGCACGGGCGCCAGGCGCGCTTTGCTCACGGCACGCCCGTCGTTCGTTGGGTGGGTCTCCGCTCCAAGCAGGGGAGAACAGGGACGAGGGGAGAGAGAGGAGGGAAAATGAGGGAGGGGAGGAAGGACGAGGGCAGAGAGAGGAGGGAGAATGAGGGAGAGGAGGAGGGACGAGGGGTGTGAGAGGAGGGAGAATCAGGAAGAGGAGGAGGAGGAGGAGGAAAAGGGACGAGCAAGAGCCCAGAGTCCTCACGCTTTCGCCGGTCGGCCTGCACATGCAGATTTTGGTTCGGCGCTCGCGCGCAGAGAGCGGTCGCCCACAATGAGGCCAGCATCTGTGAGACACGACACCGAGCGCGTGAATCAAGCGATCTTGCGGTCGAATTCTGACCGCAAAAGTACCCCCAAGCTCCTTCAGGGTGTGCGCCCGGGAGGACTCGTAGCCACCTCAACAACGGAACGCACAAATGCCGCTGAAGAGATGGCCCCACCGCCGCCGCCCTTCCAGCCTCCAGAAGAGGGGGGGAGGCAGGGGAGAGGGGAAGAGGGAGGAGGGAATCAAGAAACAATACCTGGGAGGTCTTCGCCCCGACCTGGGAATAAAGAATGAAGAAACAATACCTGGGAATAAAAAGAAACAAAGACCGACTCGGGGCTACTATGCCCGAGGAACGGGACACTGAGCCGGATGGGGACCGGATGAAACCGCCAAGAACGAAGCCAGGTTCAAGGGGATCAAGCGGAACTATGCCGGATTGGAGGAGGAGGAGGAGGAGGAGGAGGAGGAGGAGGACAGGCAAGCGCCGTTGCTGAAATCAACCTCTCAAGAGAAGAGCCGCGGCGCGGACATCACCGCAGCTCCGCCCGCAGCCGCGCCGGGGACCGCATGGGGCATGCCCCGCCTCCATGGAGGGCAGCTCTTTTTGCTTTGGCTCCTCGGTGCGAATCACCTAGCTTGATCCCCGCCAACCCCAGCGGCGACCGCCGCTTGGGGGGAGTGATGGCTGCGACGCGTGACGGTCCCAAAGCCAACAGCAACCCCAACAGGAGCAGGGAAGTCAACTACTTACCTGCGGCAGGTTGGGGAGGTTCTGCTCGGGAGTGCCGAGGTATCCCAAAATGGTTCCAAAATGCCGTCTAGATGGCCCGCGAAAGGCACGCGAATCCTCGAGGAGGGCTGCAGGCATCACCCCAGAGAACCTGACACTATTTTGAAACGCAAAAATGGGGAAACCCACGGAGATCTCGCACGGCACCTTGAGACCCACTGCACGTCGGAGCCACGTGGTATTCTCGTGGATAGGATTTACGCCGGATTCACGTCGGACTTACGTCGGAGCATCGCCGCGCGAACGTCGACCCATATGTTACGGCTTGGACGCGTGGACTGAACGATAAAGCTACTGCACGCCACGCGAGGCCTCACATTGCCTTTGTTTGGTTGTCCTCGGCAGGGCTGGCACTCAACTTTGGTGTTTGTTTTGTGTTCGTTTTGTTGTTCGGTTTGCTCGACCTGTTTTCCTGTACCTCCCTGCCAAAACAAAAAAGAACAAAGCACAACCGAAGTCCAACAAAACAACGTTTAGGTCCAGCCCTGTGGCTTCCCGATCAACTCCATCACGAAGAAACTCGCACAAATGGCATCCAACGCGACCGGCCTGTCACTTCCAGGATCTGGTGGCACGGGTCCATTGTCAGGCAGAGTGCCAGGGTGAAAAGCATGATGCTTATGGTGACCATGGTATGTCATGTGCTGCTGGTGGCAAGTTGCCCACCTCGACTTAACTGTTGGGATTTTCAAGACGGGCCATCAGCAGAATGAACACGCTCGAGCTAGCATGGTCACACGACTGTTGTCTGAAACTCCCATGTCATGACCACGAGGACGCTTAGCGTTTCCGTCTAAGCCCGCTGACAACTACGGCAATACATGCCAGCACCGCGGCGCCAGCTACTAGCTGTGATGATGTTGGGACAAACCAACTTTTCGTTTGATATTCAGAGGCGATTGCTGCAACATCTGAGTCACTATCTGTACCAAAAGTCTCCTCGGCACTCACGCCGCCAGTGATGCGAACATTAGCAGCAGCGGCAAGTTGCTCACAAAGTTTAGCTGCAACCTTTGTTTTGGAACAGTAACTAATGAGCAACATGTCCATTAGATCACCGTGATTATCCGGATGCAGCTGCCCGCTTTCTCCAGATATTTCCAGGATCCCTACTATGGCCTCCAGTAGATTCTCGTCAATCCCCTTCAATAATGGTTTGATCTCGCGTCTGATGAAGTCTGCCATCAGCCACCCGAGCGACCACTCCGACTCTCGCTCAGCAGGGCACAGAATAATCGAATGCCTTGATCAGAACCGGCTACGGACATAAGCAACGTGTGGCGATGACTACCATCGTCGCTTCCGAGCATACCCAGACCGCTAGTGACGACGTCGATGAAGTGGGCTTCGAGACATTGACTTCGGCCTTGCGCGGCAATCGACCTTTCAGTCCCAAGAGGCTTCAGGGGACAAATTGGGATCCTCACCTTTTTGTAACGTCGGAACCCTTGGGGGGCCACGAGGTCCCCCAATGCGTTCAAAGCATCGTGGGGGATCACCACCAGGAAGCTGCTGCGGATGGTTACGACATCTGTCGTTCATGACTGTGCTGTACATTCGAATTATATAGCTGAATGTGCGGTCGCACTTACAGAGGATCCTTACGTGCGCTTGGCATGTGCGCGTGAACTGTCGCGCGTAGTAATTACGCATGTCCTTTGCGTACGTTATGTGTAGTTATGCTATTTTTTCGAATGGCATGTATGTGCGCTCGGTGCGTCGATTATGTGTGGTGATGATGTATGCTTTGTTGTAGGTTATTTCTCCCTTGAGGTCAATTGCGCATGTACTTGTTGCATAATATATACGGACGTATGCTCTTGAGACTTGCTCCAAATGCGGATTCGTGAAGCCCGTTGTTTCACGTATGTCGGTGATGCCGGTGAGTGGTGTTCAATCCCAATGACTGCTATTGGCGCTTGTCGCTGGTGCCTATGACTGGTGTCTTGCTTGAACTCTGTTATTGTTGTACGTCCGTGATACGTGTTACCGCTGCCTGTTCTTGGCTCACGCCCAAGAGACATGATAGTTGTGTGCGTCAACATTGGCTGCTCTCGACGCCAGATCCTGAAATATGCTGTTGCAATGTGTTATCCATTATGTCATGTATGCCATTACTGTCTAGCCTTCATGTACACATCCTTCGCTCTGTACTGATGCATTGTCTTGATATGCGTTCTGGGACTCACTCTTAACTACACTCACCTCGGTATGTCGGGTGGGGGATTATTGCATCCAGTGCCGCGGCTGCAAAATTTTAAGACGTCCTACCCGTCCCCGGTGCCGCGGCTGAAGACTCCACCTCTGCCTCCAGGCTCTGCGTCTGCCACCGCCACGGGGAGGACGCAACACCTAGCGCCGGGCAGATTCACGTGCACCGCCTAAAGGTTGGCCAATCGGACGACAGGCCCACTGATGCAACGCCCGCCGACACTCGGGCTCACATGGCCAACATGGTTGATCTATCCTTGCGCGCTCTGGGTCACGACACAACTGCACGGTTTGGAACAGCTCTGCTAGGCCGCCCCTTCGCGGGCACGAGACTATATGCTCCGACGTAAATCGGGAGCGGCCAAGAGGGGGGTGTCCAAGAGGGGGGGGTGCAAATCATAACCGGCGGCATGTGCGCGGCCCAGCGGGGGGGCCAGGGACGTAATGAAATAAGAAGAGGCGCCACGAAATCTGGGGAAATATCATGGCCCCCGCCATGAAATCCACCCCCCCCTAGTCATCACCCCCCCTCTTTTCCGCTCCCGACATATGCTCCGACGTAGAGCAAAGACGGCCAGTACTCCGGGCTGTCTGGCGCCAGCCTGTGCCAGCGTGAGCCCCCGCAGTCTCTCTCCGCGATCTCCGGGCCCCCTTCTGTGCACCTTCCTCGGCCGACCCTTTTTGGACACGGCTCCAGGGAAGAAACGTCGCAGACATGCAGTTTCCAGAGGTCCGCATTAGGGACAAGGAAAGGCGACACCAACACCAACAGGGCGAGGAGATGCGAGGAGGCCAGGGGGGTCTCCCTTGTGGTGTGGTCCCCCCCT
>CAUYUJ010019635.1:125000-145000 GCA_963575745.1 Prorocentrum cordatum
AAAATAAATAAATCTACCGATGTCTCTGCAACTTCCCCTTGGACGGGCCGTTCGGGCCCCCCGTGGCCGACGATCGCCCGGACGCAGCCGGACCTGGGTCAGACAAACATCCTTCTGTGGAACATGAAGCCTTCCGCTGGCCAAAGCACCCCAAACCCTAAGATCATTCGAGGATACCCTCCCCCGGGAAGCACAGAAAACATCCAACGAGCGCGGAAAACAGCAGGGTGCCCTCCCCGAACCGATCTCGAGGCGCAGCTGCTGGAGCGCATCCCGAGGCTGGAGAACGGCGGGGCACCGACGACGCCGTGGGAGCACCGCGATCCTCGAGCCCCAACCCCCGAACCTTGCCGCTTCGGGCGTCCTCGGCGACGTCGGCGGCGTCCGCGAGAGGCCCTGCGACCGCGCGGCCCTCGGCCAACCTGGATCACACACAAGCCCGCCGGGCAACCCGCGTTTACTTCGCGGGTGGCCCGTCGATGGCGACGCTGGTGCAACGACCCTGGGAACTGGGCAGCATCCGGTGCCAAGTGCTCCCGGGCTCCGACGCATACGGCCGGACCTGGGACAGAACAACATCCTTCAAGGACATGAGACCTCCCGCTGGCCAGGTCGAAGAACGTGCGAGGCCCCCCCCCCCCCCCCAGTATGTACAAGGACATCCAACACACACACAAGCACGAAGAGCACTAGGGTACCCTCCCCAAACCGACCCCGATCTTGTATCTCGGTCCGACCGTACTCCACCCGGGCTCTCCAAGGGGCGTGCGCCTGTCGCCTCGGCGCGGCGCACCCGAACGGAACAGCAATTCTGCGACGGCCCGCCCACCCGAGAGCCTGCCCCTTCCACCGTTGGCAGGCTGACGCGCGCCTCCTGGACAGCTATCACCTGCGGCACCTGGGGCAGTCTCGATGGCCTGCGCGCGTACACCCTGCGAAATGCTTAAGAAATCATGGGTTAAGAAATTCATAGTCTCAGAAATTGAATAAAACCCAGAACTTCTATCAAAATCTTGTGATTTACATTGAAAAGTTAAGAATAATCGAGACTCTGGCCGAAAACTTAAGTTTTCTTAAGCATCGCCTAAGGCCTAAGGTGTACACCGCACAGCCAATCGTAGGCACCCTCGGAGGAATTCTGCAGATCCGACCGGATCCCGAAAAATATCGGATCCTGACACTTGGTTGCGTTCTCGCCTGGTTAAACATGGAGGGGGGTTGGGTGCCGACCCCCCCCCCCCTCAGTCTGGGGGGAAGGGGAAGGACGCTGTCCTGACTCCCCTGCTCGGCCTCCTTGTCCTGAGCGTAGGCCTCGAACTCTTAGGCTCTGGCGAGCGAGCGAACGAGGACGACAGAGAGGAGTCGGAAGAACGCGGCAGCCTCCGGGAGGATCGGGTGGCTGGAAATGGTGATTGGCCCCAAGGAGATGGAAGGGCCCCGTCCACTGTGTCATAGCGCCGCGCTCGCGTGCCCGTGGCGACGTGACTCGGGCGGGGGGCTCTCCAGCCGAACCCCGCAGGCCTCGCTCGAGGAGCGCACGACCTCCTGCCGTTCCGACATCGGCGGATCGCTGACCGAAGGAGGCGCCAGCGCGGAGCTCGATTCACTAGGTGGAGAGCGCCCCACACGTGGCCGCCGAACTTGAAGCCATCTGCGAAAATGTCGCGGTCGCCAGGCTCACAGCTCTCCCAGGCGGGGCCGGCAGAGTCGTCGGTCCACAACTGCTCAGAGGCGTCGGCGCCGATGACCCTGCACAAAGGCGCTCGCAGCGAAATCTCCGTCCGATGCACTGGGGTGGGCGCGGAAACAGCATGTCAGCAGAGTTCTTGCGGTTGCAACTGGGCCGCAAACTCGACGCGGAACTCGTGGCACAGGACCCTGAACTCCCGGCAGCTCTGGCAGAACCCCTTTCGTTGGCCTTGCCGCCTGAGTGGTGGCCGTCGCGACCGCGGCGTGTGACGGGCGACCTGGATGACCTTCTCGCCGTGGGCGCGGATGCCAGCGTGCAACTCGGGGTCGACATTTTCTGCCGAACTAAAGACGCTGATGCTTGATTGCAGCGTGCTCAGCGAAGAGCTTGGTCATATGGTCACCACCCTGGGCCTGACCACCGCCTTGCCCGCAGACCCGCTTGAGCCCGCTCTGAGGCGCGTCATCTGTGAAGTCGGAATCGTCCATCGGCGTGGCGCCGCAGATGGCGCCGCCACAGGGGTCTGCAGAGCCAGATGACGCAGCGAACTCGACTAACCCCAGCACAAGCACCAGCCCGCTGCGCAGCAGCCTCGGCCTCAGTCCTCGAAGCTTGCTCCTGCAGCCTGCGAAGGCGCGCAAGAGCCTGTCTTCCCTCTTGCGAGATCTTGACGGGTTCGCTGAGCCCCGACAGCCCAAGATGAAGGGGTTCCCGACGCTCTCCAGGCTCACCCAATGCAAGACCTTGAGATTCCGTTCAAGCTCTCCTCGTGCCTATTGGATAAATTTCTCGTGGTCACCGATGGTCTTGTCGAGCTCGTTGCGCTGTTCCATGAAGCTTGTAATCCGCTGCTCGAAGCGTTCGACCTTCTCCAGGCTGTCATCGAACCTGTGTCGGGCCGCCATCGCTGACATGGACCTGCTCTCCTGGTCAGCAACGTGTTTCTTGTGCACAGTGGTGATCACGTGATCGTCGATGTTGTTCTGCTTGCGGAACAGCAAGACCTGCGTGCACGACGAGTTCGACTGCTGCTGCTGCTTCTGTACGGCCGCGCGCTGCCCAGCGCCGCCGATGGACGTGCGCAGGGCCGCAAGCACAGCCATGATCGCCGCTGACACGCCCCCTGGTGGCCTGGGAGCCCAGGCCGGCGTGTGTCCACCGCAGGGGGATGGCTGCGCTGGCGATGCGCTGCGGGGCCGATGCTCCGCAGCCCCTGGTCTTGAGCCTTCTGGTCCAATTGCCGTCCGTCCTGCATAGGCATCCCCCCGTGGGGTACGGCGGGCCAGGCCGCACATCCTCCACGGGAGTGCCCATGGAAGCTCCTGGGCACGAGATTCGCAAAGCTTGACTCGCAGGCTACGGACGGCGGGGGATTGCAAATACCCGTGCTGCAGAGTCTGGAGAAGAGGGAGCCCAAGCGTGGAGCAAGGAAGAGAAACGTGAATCGATGCGGAGCGCGACTGTTTTCAAGACAGGGATGAGGACGACGACGAAGACCACGAAGCAAACGACGAGGAGAGTTTGGGGAAGGAGGAGGAAGATGAGGAGGAAGGATCATGCGGGGGTGGAAAGCATATCGGGGATGACGGCCAGGAGGGGTGGAAGTTTGGGTGGGAGGAGCAGGGTTGGCAGAGGGGAAAGGACTAGGAGCAGGTGACGAAACGGGGGGAGAGGAACAGAAAGGCGGCGCATTGTGTGTTGCACACCATGTGCTTATCCATCATGCACGTCGGGTGGGCCCTTGAGATCACATAAGAGCCTTTCACAAGGACTCGTGTGCGAAATGCCACCTGGAGGGGGCCACGCGCGCTGGCAGATGCAGCACCTGGTTGCCTGCGCGGGGGGCTGGCCGCTGACCCCAGCGGACACCAGGGCACCTGAAGTTCGAAGGGGAAGACGCCACGCAGCACACGAGAGAACTGGGAGGAGGTGGAGGAGGTGGAACAGGAAGCGGGAGGAGCACGGAGGGAAGAGGGGTCCAAGGCTTTGCTACCATTCTTTTTCCCCTCCTCCTCCTCCTCCTTTTCCTCCTCCTCCTCCTCCTCCTCCTCCTCCTCCCCCCGGCCTCCCAATCTTCCTGAGGGGCACTGCCCCCCCGTGGCAGTACGTGCTCAAGCCCCCCCCCCCTCCCTCCAACTCCTCCTGCTCTCCCTCCTCCCCCCCCCCTGGTCCGCTCTATCCCTCCCTGCTGTACCCTGCCCTTCCTCGCCCACCCCCCCGGACATCCGACGTCGCGACTTTGGTCACAACGTGGCAATCCGACAAATCTGGATCCGTTCCCGACATGCATCCATTTTTCTTGCACTGCCACGTTGCCACTGGGGCTCCATCAGGACAAACCTCTGATGATGAGCCGTTCCTCGGGACCTGGGGACCGGCTTTACCATTAGAGGCCTGCCAGATGGGGCCGGAGTAGATGGGGTCGGTGAATCGCGCCACATCGCTGATACATCGCCGATGCATCGGCTATGCACAGGCGACGTCGGTGATGCATTGGCGACGTCTGCGAGGTGAAAATCGGGCTCCACATCGAGCCGCATCGACGATACATCGGCAATGCGGTGCGATCCTCCGACCCAATCCAATCGGACCCATTGGGAAGCCAAAATTCATCCTGTTTGCTTCTTGACCGTCGCGGTGCCGAGTATAAGATTCTCTGGGACGACGAACACTTGCAACAAACAAATCCCGCCATGCTTCTTCCGCGAGACAAAAATGCCAGGATCCTTCCTCTAGAAGGAAAGAAAACGCCGTAAACGAAAACTTTTGGCGCTCCGCACAGAATTCTTGGACCTGCGCCGGACCCTCCTTCATGGCACGCGGAGCGCGCCAGGGGCAACGCCCGACACGCCGCTGCGGGGCCCCAGCGCGGATCCAAGAAACCCGCGCGGAGCGCCAAAAGTTAATGTTTATGGCGTTTTTTCTTCTTCGATTCTCCCCGGTCGACTCGGTGCCCCTCCAGGTCCGAAATTTCCTCGCGAGAGCCCCCGCGGGTGCGCGCAGCGTCCGGCACTCCGGCGGCTACGCCGACCAGAGGGGGCCGCAGTGGGCATGAAGCAGGCGGGTTCCGAGGGAAAATACGCCCAGGACCAGTTGGGGCCGTCGCCCCGACGTCGTCGTCGTCGTCGTCGTCGTCGTCGTCGTCGTCGTCGTCGTCGTCGTCGTCGTCGTCGTCGTCGTCGTCGTCGTCGTCGTCGTGGGCCGGCTCCTCCTCCCGAGGCGTCCTCGGGCGGTCCCCTGGGGCCTGTGGAGGGCCCTGGCCCAGGAGGCCAGGAAGCTGGGAAAAACTTTGGGGGGCCGTCTCCCAGGAGGTAAAACAACACACAGACTCGTCGAGTCCCAGGAAAAGGTGGGAAAATATGGGACGTGGGGGGGAAGACGAAAATCCAGAAAATATGTAAACATGTGGGGGATCCTGGGATGTGTGTGTATATCTATATATATATTTGTCCTGTTGCTGCCCAAATCGATCCGTGATCGGAAGAAGAAACGACGGCACAAACGTAATCTTTTGGCGCTCCGCGCGGATTTCGTGGATCTGAGCTAGACTCCCCTCCCTGGCGCGCGGACCGCACCAGGGGCGGCGCCGAGGCGCCGCCGGGGGGCCCCAGCGCGGATCCAAGAAATCCGCGCGGAGCGCCAGAAATTTATGGTTATGGCGTTCTCCGATGAAACGCATCCCCACCCTGGAAAGCCGACGAGAGCCAACGAGGACAGGGAGGAGGAGGAGGAGAAGGAGGAGGAGGAGGAGGAGGAGGAGGAGGAAGAAGAGGAAGGGGAGAAGGAGGAGGAGGGAGGAGGAGGAGGAGGAGGAGAGGAGGAAGAGGAGAGGAGGAGGAGGAGGAGGCCCAGCGAGAAAACCCGCCGACAAAAAAGTCGCAACGCCTCGGGACCCGCTGGCTTCATGGTGCTGCACGCGCGCCCGCGCAGAGAGGGCGCCCGACCCCTGCGCGGGCGGCTGCGCCGGCCGCCAGAGGGGGGGAGAGGGTGTGCCGGCCCCGCTGCGTGAGTGCGACGGGGACCCTGGGAGGAGGAGGAGGAGGAGGAGGAGGAGGAGGAGGAGGAGGAGGAGGAGGAGGAGGAGGAGGTGGAGGTGTGATATGTCTTGCATGAGGAGGAGGCTTGCGCTTGAGCTCTGAGTTCAGGAGCTGGATGACGATAGGAGGATGAGGCGGATGTCGAGGAGGGCGTCTGTGGAGCTGGATGCTGCTGAGAGGCGTCGCCTTGCTTCGGGCATGAGAGCTGCGCTGCGGTCGCCTGCCCGTTTCGTGCGTTCGTATTGGCACCGCGGCTAGATTCGGAGGAGCGGAGGTCGGAGGCATGCCGGCGGAGGCAGTCTGCGTGCTTGTCTGCACGTGTTGCGGCCTGGCTTACTGGCGGGTCCGCCCTCTATCGCGCCGTCGCGGGCCTCATGTCAGGGGATACGGCGTTGCTGTCCATCGCGGCTTTGGGCCCGCCGCCTCCTCCTCCTCCCCTCCTCTCCGCCCTCCTCCTCTCCTCCTCCTCCTCCTCCTCGCTCCTCCTCCCCTCCTCCCTCCCTCCCTCTCCTCCATCCTCCATCTCCTCCTCCTCCTCCTCCTCACTCCCTCCCTCCTCCCTCCCTCCCTCCCTCCCTCCCCTCCTCTCCTCTCCTCCCTCCTCCTCCTCCTCCTCACTCCTCTCCTCCTCCTCCTCCTCCGTGCTCCTCCTCCTCCTCCTCCTCCTTCTCCTCCTCCTCCTGCTCCTCCTCCTCCTCCTCCTGCATCTCCTCCTCCCCCTGCATCTCCTCCTCCCCCTTCCCCTCCTCCATCTCCACCTCCTCCTCCTCCTCCTCCTCCTCCTCCTCCTCCTCCTCCTCCTCCTCATCCTCCTCCTCCTCCTCCTCCTCCTCCTCATCCACCACCACTGGGAGGGGCTCGAGGTTTACACCGAATCGTCTGGTCGGCCAACGAGCTGCTCCGTGTGTGGACGCCCACATTTTCCAACCCCGGGAGCGCTGGGGCGTCTGTTCGCCGAACTTGGCCGCTGCTTTTCGGCTAGCCAAACGACGGGGAGTATACCTCGAAGCCCTCCTCCAGCCACCTCGCAAGCGATTTGTCTCCCCGATCCCTGAGCTCCGCCGGAAAAGTTAGGCCGCTCAGGAAAAAACAGAGGTGGGGACTTTGGGATACACTCCCAGGTGGCTGTTCGGACGCACCCCTATCGAGGATGAGCGCCCCCCCCGCGCCCCCCCCCTTCGTACATCCCTGAATGGGCCCCCAAATTCTGCGTCCACTCGCAAAATGGGGTCGACATACTCCCCGTGACCATCTCCCTGACGTCCTGGCGACGTGAGCAAGGAGAGGCGCAAGAACATGTGTGGCACTGTTCGGCCTCTCGAGGCCACGCAGTGGGCCCCCCAGGAGCGGTGAACAACTTCATGTGCCATCTATTGTCTTTCCCGTCGCGCCCAGGTCACCGTCGAATCCGTATCGAACCCATGCCGGACACATCGAATCCGCGTCGAATCCGCATCGAGCCCGCGCCGATCCCGCGTCGAATTCGCACCGAGCCTGCGCCAAGCACGCCGAATTTGGTGACATATGAGGACCCCCGAAGATGCAATGCGTACACCCGGGTCAGGATAAAAAGCTGGTGCCTGAGGGTCAAGCGGGAGCCACATGTGCGACTCCATGCTCTTCCAGTTGCTGAACCCTGGACCCCAACTTTCTCCTGCACTTCTGCCGAGCCAGATCGATCTGTGGGGGCGAAGCTGGCTGGTTTGACAAGCTTGTGACACCCAAATCTACGTAAGCAGAATTACCCACCGGTCTGAAAAACACAAGTAGCAACATGAAGTACGAAAGCGTTGAAAATAGTTTGGGTTCCGTCCGTCCCCTCGGGAGGTGAAGCCACTCGATCATTGAAACAGGAAGGCGATCGAAATATATTGGAATCTGGGGATCCAATAATACGTATTTTCAACGACCGATGGGTAGTCCAACCAGCCCCCTGGGCGTAGGTGGTTTAACGATGGTTCCCGTCTCTCTTCCAAACCCCCGCTTCCGTTCAGGGAAGGGTACCTTCGCCCTCCCCTCCCGGAGGAAATTCCGCGAGGTGTCCGCGGGTCCTGTTTCGCCAGAGACGGCTCCAAGAGGGCCTCCGATGCTCCGAGGTGGCCCAAGAAAGCCAACGATGATTCAAGATGGCGTCCACCACGCTCCAAAAGGCCCCCCAAAACGCTCCTCCAAAACGACCCCAAGTGTTATCCCAACCCCCTTGAAACCTCCCCGAAAACACAAAATCGCTGAGTTCTCTAAGGAGCATCGCGGGTTTGTGCCGTCTCGCCGTTTCGTTTCCGATTGGCTTGTGACGCCTCTATAGATGGCCCCTCGATGGCCCCCAAAAGGGCCCCGAGACAGCCCCGACAAAAGTACCAAAACGGCTACAAAACAACACCTAGATGGCTGCCAGAGCCCCTGTCCTCGTCCTCGTCGCCCTCCTCCTCCAACTCATTTTCCTCCGCCCCGTTCTCGTGTTTTTGGTTCTCTTCCTCCTCTTCCCCATTGTTTTCCTCCTCCTCGTCGTCCACCTCTTTTCCACGCTCGTCCTCCTGTTCTCTCTCCTTCTCGTCATCGTCATCCTCCTACTGGTCCTGCTCCTCCCCGTGCCTCTGTGGGCAGATATTCCACTGCGCACTTTTGAACTTCCTAAAAGAAAACAATTCGCCTGGGCATCGCTGCGGGATCTCTGCCGACCGTTTGTCGTCAGCGTTCGTCGGCAGCGTTTCTGGATTGGCTGGCGGGGGCACACGAAGCGCCAAGCATCCGCCGGCCCCCTTGCGGGACCATCAAGCTGCGAGGATAAGGAGTGCTGCTCCCTGTTCCAGTTACAGCTTCCAATTTCTACTATTACAGTCCTGCTTTTCGCCTCCGTACTGTTAATTGTTGCTGAACGCGCGGGGGGGGAACCGAAAAAAGGCCCTAGTTAGCAACCCCGAATCGCGCGCTCTGAATTTCCGAGGGTGTCGCGGAACACGTACAAAATACATGAGATTCGCGCCCCCGAAACCATTTACCGGTGGTAATCCCACCATGCTCGAGTCCCCGAGGCCATAAACCTATTACATTATACAATAGTCGCGTCCCCGCAACCATAATCCATGGTCAAATACGCAAGGGCCGCGCCCACGACGCCGTGAACCCTCGTAAATTATACGGCGCTCGCGTTCCCGAAGCCATGCGCCCTCGTGAATTACACAATGCCCGCGCCCCCAAACCGCAATCCCCTGTAAGCTATGCAATAGTCGCGTACCCGAAGCCATAAACTGGTACACTGCACAATATTGGAACCCCCGAAACAATACCCCCCCTCCCAAATCAACCCCACGCCCACGATCATAATGCACCCCCCTTAAGTCGTTAAAGTTCTTTATCGTCGACCAATAAGAGTTTGGTCGGGGGCGCGGGGGCGCGGAGGCCGAACTTCATCATCACTGGGAAAGTTCGCCATCGAGGTCGCTTCCTTCTCATGTTGAGATAACAGCACCAAGCGAAGCGAACACGTTTTTTTTCAGGATGTCTCAAGCGAAACCAATACTTTCGGGATGCTGGCTCAAACGAAATGATCAATGTTTCTTTCTCTTCCTCCCCGTGGCCCCTGAACTTGTTTACCGCTGTGCTTTATTATCCAAGGAAACCGAGGCAAATGAACCACCCTACGCGATCAGATGACAACTTCATTTTTTCAGGAAACGCTTACAAATCAAATCTAATAAGTTTTGGACTTTGGATGTTTGCTATCTCCTTATCCTCTCCTCCCCTTGCTGTTTCTCCTCTTCCTCCTCCTCCTCCTCTTCCTCCTCTACCTCCTCTTCTCTTTCGATATTTCTATGTATCTCTCTATCTGTCTTTTCCTCCCCCTGCCCCCCTGAACTTGTTTATCGCTGGAGTTTACTATCCATGGAACTCGTTAATGGGGCCGACGCAAGCGCCAATCCATTTCTATAACAAATAATAGTAAACTCATAAATATCTATAAGGAACCCATAGGAATCTAAAGAAACCCGGGGGAATCGATCGAACTCTATAAGTATTCACATAGAAATCTATAGGGATGTATAACAATACATAGGGATGTCGTGGAGGATGTCTCAACCGAGACAAATCATTGTTGAGGATGTCTCATAGATGACCAAAGACCAAGGATTATCAAGATATCTTTGGCTTTTTGAGCTCTTTGGTTTTTTCCTCTTGATATCTCTTTATGCTGGCCCTGGCGGGCAACTGTTATTATCCCCCCGAAGACCCCCGAACTTCATTATCCCTTAAGGTTTATTATCGGGGGCACGGGGTTACTTTGGAGTCGTGCCCTCGATACCATGCGCCCCTATAAGAACGCGATGTTCGCGCCCCCGAGGCCATACACCATCTGTAATGAAACAATAATCGAGTCCCCGAAGCCAGGAACCATCGTAAGATTTGCGTCCTCGCAACCATAGGCCGTCGTTAATTACGCACCATGTATGTGCACGCGGCCATGGGCCCTCGAAGATTAAATAATAAGATTCGCGTCCCTCGTGAATCACGGTATCTGCATCCCCGAAGCCATCAACCGTCTGTAAATGATGTAATATTCGAATCGCCGAAGCGATCCTTCTATGTGTAATGTGTGCCATGTTCGCGCCACCGAAACCATTGCCCTCGTACATGACGCGAGATTCGCGCACCCGAAATCATAAGCCCACGCAAACGACGGAGTATTCGCGCCCCCGAAGCCATGAACCTTCGAAGGTTATGCAAGATTCGCGTCCCCACGGCAACAAACGTTCGCACATGACGTCAAGCTTGCGCCCCCGAGGCCACGACCCATGGCAAATTATACAACACTCGCGCCCCCGAGGCCGTAGACTCTTCTAAAGTACGCATTATATATTTGCGCCCCCGAGGCCATAAACCGTTGCATAGTATACAATATTCGCGTCCCCGAGGCCGTAAACCCTTGCAGAGTACGCAATACTTGCGCCCCCGAAACCATGAACCATAATCAATCACTCAATGCCCGCGCCACCGAAACCAGAAACCCTCGCAAATCAATCTCGGCCCTCGCGCGATGCCCCGACACTGCTCCGCGCCAGCGCCCAGGACATCCCAACGCAGCCCTGGCAAGTCCCATTCTAAGAGGAGGGGGGCCCCGCGGCATGGGGGCAAAGGCCTACGGATTCCACCGAGGCCCGCGCGAACGTTGCGGCTCGGCGCCTGGGCCCCCCTCCCTGGCGCGCGGGGCGCCGTGGACGCCACCAAGGTGGGCCCCGCGTCGATGCAGGATATCCGCGCGGCGTGCCGCAAAGTGGGGTTTATGCCGCAGCGTCCCCTTCGAGATCTCAGGGTCTGGCATCGCGCGAGCCGCTCCTTCCCGAGAGGCCCCCCGAGCTGTGCGCGAGGCCTCTGGGCGGCCGGCGAAACTCCCCGCCTCGCGCGCGCGGACTTCGCGGTCGGAGGCTGCTCCTCGGTGGGTTCCCGCGGCCCGAAGAAAGGCGAGCTTGCGGAGGGCCGTCGGAACCCCGCCGCGGCGCAGAGGCGGCGCGCGGAAAAACAACGAGGTCACGTCGGCGCGGGCGCACGAGCGCTTGCGGCGCACCTGGAACGGCGCCTGCATGGGCACGGCGTCCAGGGCAGGGGGCGGGGGGGCCTCGGGACAGTCAGAGCACGACGCGGTGTGAGAAACCGTCCCTGGAGAAGGTCGGGACTTCCGGGGACCGCCAGAATTAAAGGCCTCCTGGATGGGGTCTGAATAATAGATGAGGTCGAGAGATCGCGACGCTTCGCCAATGCATCGCCGATGTATCGGCGACGTTGGCGACGCATCGGCGACGTCAGCGTGGATAGGATCGGGCTCCGCATCGAGCCGCATCGCCGATGCATCGGCGATGCGGCGCGATCCTCCGACCCCATCTACTCGGACCCCATCTGGGAGACTCAGAGTAATTAGGGACAACTGCACGTAGGTCGGGACTGTCCTCCTCCAGGCGGATGTTGGGCGAAAATCTTCAGACAATCAAAGAATACGCAGACAACAATTGTACAACATCGTCGCCAAACAATGTTTTACCTCTGTTTGAATATTCCTCCTGTAGAGGGGCATGCCCGACTTCAAACAACTAGGCTGAGATCCAAGAGGGCGCCCAGATCTCGGAAGTACGCAGAAAAGCGTAAGGTATAAAAGGCGGATCGAGTAGATTGGGTTCGGGCCCGCCCAGAGAGCAACAGAGCGCTGCAAAAGCAAATCGATTCTTGAAGCAGGAAGGCGATTGAAGCATTTTGGGTTCTGGGAACCCAAAAATACGTACTCTCAACGACCGATGGGCGAAACAGTTAAATAATGTAAAACAATATTTAAACATGACCACAAACAATAAACATCTCGTCACCAGACGATGTGTGACATACTTTTTGACAATCCTCCTGTAGAGGGACACACCCGACTTAACACTACACTGATCTGGTTGACCCAAACGGGGGTCCAGCGACAAGGTGGTGGTGCAATAGCCCTGGTGCTGTAGCTCTGTGGGGTTGCAATCGATCTGGGGTGTGCAGTACATTCTGGTGCGCAAATGTATTGCTGGGCTGTCACGCGCAATGCGTCAGTTTCAACACGATGCAACACAACATTCTGGCCCAACACATTCTCAATACGATTGCCCCAAACCTATTGCACCACCCCCTTCCAGGCCCCACCTCTTGTTTGGACGCCCGAAATGGGTACGGAAAGAATGGGCACAATGCCCAACAACAAACGTTGCCCCAAACCAGCAGCGGCCGATGTTGGGCAAGCGGCCTTCTGTCTCGAATGGACACAGGCCGTGGTGGCGCGGACAGCGAGTCCTGTTCCAAATGAGCAGGAACTGCTTTGGGGCATTGTACCCATCCTTTCGGTACCCATTCCGGGCGTCCAGAATCTCAGGGCCCGGCCTCGCGAGAGCCGCGCTCGTGCTCCGAGCGGCCCCTGCGCGGCGTGCGAGGCCTCCCTCCCCCCCCGTGGCGGCCGCCGAGGCCCCGCCTCCCGCGCGCGGAGCTCTCTCGCGCCGAGGCCGCGGGCCCCCTTGTGGGGGGGGGGGGGGGGGGGGGGCGACGAGCGAGCTGCGCCAGCGCGAGGAGCCCGATGCCTTCCCTCCTGCCCTCCCTCCCTCCCGCCCGCCTCCCCTCCTCCCTCCCCTCCTCCCTCCCCTCCCTCCCCTCCTCCCTCCGCGCCTCCCTCCGCGCCTCCTCCCTCCATCCCTCCCTCCTGGATGTTCCCGTGGGCCTCCCGCCCCGGTGAGAGGCCACGGCGTTCCCTGGCGCTGCCTCCTCGCGCCCGAGGCTGGGCCCCCGGGGGAAGGCTCCAAGCAAAAAGCGGCCCTCTGGATCCATGGGTGAACGTTTTCGAGTTCGGCGCTTCTGGGTAGTCGAGGCCAATCTGGCGCCAATCTGGCAGGCCCAATCTGGCAAACGGGGGCAATCTGGCGAGGGAGCCAACGCGAATCCAGTCTGGCGAATAGCCCAAATCATCCAGTTTGGCCGGGCCAGATTGGCCCTGGGGGCCCAATCCAATCTGACAGTCTGGCCTTGGACTACCCAGCGCTTCGACATTGGGCGGAAAGGGGGGTCTGGAATGCGTGTCCCATGGGGGAGACCCCGCCTGCTGGAACTGACCGCCAAACACAGCGGGGGGGGAGGGGGGGGGGGGGCGAGGGCCCGCGCCGATCGGCAAAACAATGGATAAGCAAACGATGCTGGATCGCACATGTCCGGGCCCCCACGACCGTGTGGTGACGGACCGCGTGGTGACCTCGGAATCCCAAACGTTCTCACCGCGCGGTCCGTCACCACACGGGTTTGGGCCCCTGGGGGACCCCCGTCGCCCGAGACGTCCTCGGAGAACGACCAGAGTCTCCAAAAATCGCGCGGAGATGCCGAATCTCCACGGACGCACCGCACGGTATGTTCGCCAGATCAGCTGGAGGCCCCCGAACGTGAGCCGAGCATCGTTGCCACTGCAGGGTACGTATCAAGGGAGAGGCGCCGAAGGCGGCCGAGAGCGCCAGACATTCGCAGATGCTCAGTATCATTTAACCGATCCCCATCCCCAGCGGCGTGGCCTGGGCCCCACTGGCCGATCTACCCCCCTAGATGGGGATACAGGTCGTTTCCTTCGGATTTCGAGAGGTGTATCCCCAACTGGGGGGGAATTTGGTGGGGGCCTCGAAGGGGATGGGGATGGGAATAGGGGTCGGTGGGCCAGAGGGCTTCTGAGAAGCCCCGCCGCCTTCTAAGGAGGCCTGCTCCTTCACACTTGCCCCCCCGCGAGCGCCGCCGACTGCACTCGACCAGGATGGCAAGGATGCGCGGTAAGGATGCAAGGGCCTTGGAACGCCATGTTGACGTTTTCCGTGCGGAGCGCAGCAGAATGCTGAGGGATGCCGAATACCGAAGGGGCAAGGATGCAAGGATAGCCTTGGACAGCTGCCCCATCCTTACTACCATGGTTGACTGTAGAACCTGCGCTCGCGGAGCTCCCTGTTGGTGGCCATCCCCAAGACCCGAGGCACAGCCGTGGACCCACCCTGGGAACACCGAGCCCCGGCCGAACCCAACCTGTGCCTCACGCCAGCGCCTTGCTTGCAGGCACCGACTTCTCAGGAGGCACGCCGTGAACATCCAAACTTCTGGCGCTCCGCGCGGACTTCTTGGATCCCCGCTGGACCCCCCTGGCCCTGGGCCGCCGGGAGGGCCCGGCGCGGATCCGAGGAATTTGCGCGGAGCGCCAAACACTTATATGTTTAGGGCGCTGTTTCTTCTTCGGCTGCTGTGTCAGCGTCTTGGCTGCGGTCGCCGACTCGAAGCTCGCGCTCGCGGGGCTCCTTGTTGGTGGCCACCCCCGCGGGCGGCTTGGCCCAGCTCCTCGGGAGCGGCCAAGAGGGGGGTGTCCAAGAGGGGGGGGTGCAAACCATGACCGGCGGCATGTGCGCGGCCCAGCGGGGGGGCCAGGGACGTAAGGGAATAAGAAGAGGCGCCATGAGATCTGGGGAACTATCATGGCCCACGCCGTGAGATCCTGACTACCTACCAGACCACCCCAACCCAACCCGAAGACCCGAATTTGACCCGAATTTCGGGTTGGGGGGGGTACGGATACCATGCGTTTTTTGGGTTGGTGGGGTGGTTTGGTGGGTGGTGAGATCCCCCCCCCCCTAGTCATCACCCCCCTGCTTGCCGCCCCCGAGCTCCCCAGGGCGGCGTCGCCGGCCGCTGGGGCGGTGCCCGCCATCACGAAGACCGGGCGGTACACGTGTATCCTGCGGGGGTGCGGGCCGGGCCCTCGCCCACGCAGCCGGCGGGCTCCGGCTGCTCTCTGCTGCTCCCGGTCCTCCTGCTCCTCTGGGGGGTGCCGCCTGCTTGTCCTCCTCCGCGCTCCTGCGCCTGCTCGCGCAGGCGATGCTGCTCTCGCTCCTCCTCCTCCTCCTCCTCCTCGTCCTCCTCCTCCTCCTCCTCCTCCTCTCCTCCTCCCTCCTCCTCCTCCTCCTCCTCCTCCTCTCCTCCTCCTCCTCCTCCTCCTCCCCCCCCCTGCCTCCTCACTCCCGTCCTCCCTCACTCCCGCCCTCCCTCCCTCACTCACTCTTCGTCCTCCCTCCTGCTCGCCATCCTCCTCCTCCTCCTCCTCCTCCTCGTCCTCATGTTTGACGTTGCGTGGGCGTAATGCAACAGCATGGAGCATTATAGAAATGATCCCTGTGCGACCCTACCTAGGAGTTGGAGCCTCTAGGAAAGCAACATTAGCAGCAGCAATAGTGGATGCCGTGCTGCGCTATGCTATGCTATGCTATGCTATGCTCTGCTATGCTATGCTATGCTATACTGCACACTGCTATGCTATGCTATGCTATACTGCGCAATGCTATGCTGGGCTAGGCTAGGCTAGGCTAGGCTAGGGTATGCCATGCTATGCTATGATATGCTATGCTATGCTATGCTATGCTAAGCTGCGCCGTGCTAAGCTAAGCAATGCTATGATATGCTATGAAATGTTGCGCTATGCTATGGTATGCTGTGCTATGATATGCCATGATATGTTATGAGATGCTGAGCTATGTTATACTATGCTATGCTATGCTATGCTATGCTTGGCGATGCTATGCTATGCTATTGGATGTTGTGCTAATGCTGCGCTGCGCTATGCTGGGCTAAGCTAAGGTAAGCTAAGCTAAGCTACGTTAAAGCTTGCTAAGCCAAGATAGGCTAGGCTAAGCTAAGCTAAGCTAACCTGAGCTAAGCTAAGTTAAGTTAAGCTGATCTAAGCTAAGCTAAGCTAAGCTAAGCCAAGCTAAGATGGTAGATGCTAAGCTAAGCTAAGCTAAGTTAAGCTAAGCTAAGCTAAGCTAAGCAAAGCTGGGTGAACCCAGGGGGCGCAACTGGGGGAACCGCGGGGCGGATGCTGGGGGAACCGCCCGGGGCGGGTTCCACTGCCCGGCCCTTTAAGCTACCGAGTAAGAACCCTTCTAGGCAGAGCCTAGATAGGGAAATATAGCGCCGATTTAGCGGTGCGAAAGAACGAATTAAGCCTGGCTGGCGCAGCGTAGAAGGGCTTGCCAACAGAACAGGAACGCAGAGGGCCCCTAGGGCATACGCATGCGCCAGCCAGGCGGTCTGCGAGGAGGAGGAGGAAGCGAACGACCGAAAACCGAAGAAACAGCTCCTCCTGCTCCTCCTCTTGTTCCTCCTCCTGCTCCTCCTCCTGTTCCTCCTCCTGCTCCTCCTCCCCCTCCTCCTCCTCCTCCTCCTCCTCCTCCTCCTCCTCCTCCTCCGCCTCCTCCTCCTTCTCCTTCTCCTCCTGCTGCTCAGGCTCCTGCTCCTGCGGGTGCACCTGCTCCTCCTCCTGCTCCTCCTCCTCCTCCTTCTCCTCCTCCTCCTCCTCTCCTCCTCCTCCTCCTCCTCCTCCTCCTCCTCTCCTCCTCCTCTCCTCCTCCTCCTCCCCCCTCCCCTCCCCCCCTCCCTCTCCCCCTACCCTTCTCTTTCCCCTGCCCCTCCTTTTCCTCCTCCTTTTCCTCCTCCTTGTCCTCCTCCTTGTCCTCCTCCTTGCCTCCTCCTCCTCCTCCTCCTCCCCTCCTCCTCCTCCTCCTCCTCCCTCGCCCCCCCCTGGCTCCTCCTGCTGCCACCCAGTGGCCGTCGCCACCCTCGACGGCGACTTCGTCTGGGAGGCTGCCGGGCGTCTCTGAGCGGCTGGCCCCATCTCGCCCTCGTCGCAACAGCCGGGCGCGGCACGACAAACTGGGCCTCTCTCGGAGGCTCAGAGGCCTCCAGGAAGACTTGCCAAGAGGGCAAAGAGGGCCTCTGAAGGCGGGGTGCCCTCTCAGAGGGCCGCCCCCCCCCGCCCTTCCCCACCACTCCTCGGACGTCCACTCCCCGTGCTTTTGTCGTCGTCGTGCGTTTTTCGTAAGATGATCCAGGATTAGAGGACCGAGCAATGACATAAACATCAAAACTCCGATGTCCGCGCGGATTTCTCGGATCCGAGAACTCCACGCGGACCTCCGAGTTGTATGTTTCAGCCATTCATCGTTCCCCTGAGGATGCTTCTCGATGATCCCCGCCGAGAGAAAAATGCACTCGTCCGGAGCGACACCAAAAGCCTCGCACGGCCCACTTCTGAACGCCGCTGGGTCCTCTGCTGCGGGTGCCACGGGGCCTCCTCCGTGTCCCGCACGAACCGCAGCTCCGCCGCGCTCTGAGTCTGGCCCCTGCTGGAGGCAGGAGAGCCCAGAATCGAATCGGGGATCGACATGATTCGGACCGGCGGCAATCGGCAGCTGAGTCGGGAAAAGTCGAATCGGAAAACATCGGCAGGCTAGTATGCCTCCAAGAAGAAATCGAAACCAAAATCGGAATCCCATGTCGAATCGAGTCGGAATCGGAGGCCATCGGAATCGAATCCAATCGGAGGAATCGAAATGAGCCCTGTTTCTGTAGGGGTATAACACGGCGTGAACATGACTTGTCTGAGGCCCGCGCGGATTTCTCGGCTTGGCGCCGGACCCCTTCCCTGGCGCACCCGGCAAGACAGGGACGGCGCCGGAGACACCGCCAGGGGGCTCAGCGCCGACCCGAGACATCCTCGCGGAACTCCGAGGGACTATTCGATTCTGGCCTCGCGGGAATCCTCGCGGAGCCCCGAGAAGTGATGTAAAGATATCCGATCCAGGGAATCCTCGCGGAGCTCCGAGGAAGAAGGTTGACGACGTGATTTGTTAGTCGATTCTGGCATCGCGCGAGCCGCTCGCTCTCGAGCGGCGCTCCGCAGTGCGCGAGGCATCCTAGATGGGGTCGGAGTAGATGGAGTCGGGGGATCGAGCTGCAACCCCGATGCATCGACGATGCATCGGCGGCGTATCGGCGATGCATCAAAAATGCGGCGGCGATGCCTCGGCGAAATCGGCGATGCATCGGCGACGTCGACGTGCTCGCTCGCATCGTCGGTGAGGCAAATCGGGCTGCACATCGCGCCGCATGGTCGATGCATCGGCGATACGGCGCGATCCTCCGCCCCCCCCTACTCAGATACCCCATCTTGGAGGCCTAGAACGCTGGAGTGCTGCCTAGAATCGCGCCTGGTAAGCAGAAGCGGGCAAAAGAGGAGGAAGCGGAGGAGGAGGGGGAAGAAGAGGACGAGGAGGGAAGGAGGAGGAGGAGGAGGAGGAGGAGGAGGAAGATGAGGAGGGAGGGAGGGACGGACGGAAGGGTGGAGGGAGGGAGGAGGCTCCGACCGCATCTGGGAGGCCTAGAGCTGTGTGCGAGGCCTCCGGGAGGCTGCCGAGGACCCCGCCTCGCGCCGCGATGGCTGCTCCTCCGTGGGCCTCGGCGGCTCACAACGGCAAGCCCGCGGAGGGCAGTCGGGACCCCGCCACTGCGCCAAGGCGGCGCGCGGAGGCCGTCAGAGCACGATCCTCGGGATGTCTTCGGGAAGCGTCGGGACTTCCGGGGGCCGCGTGAGGGTGGACAACAATTTCTCCCGAGATCCGGGAGCCTGTCGCCACTCACTGGCCCTCTCACTTCCCTGGCGTCCGTCGACGTGCGGTAAATCATATAGTGCGCCGCCCTGAGAAAGGCCAGAACAGGCAGGCACGAGCTGGGCCGAATCGCGAGATCGGATCTGACCAGGTCGCTAGCGAATCGTCCCGAATCGAATCGGGATCGCGGCCACCAACTGGCGAATCGAATCGCATCGAACCCGATCGGATAGGCAGTGCCAAGCCCCCTCCCACAATGATAGCGTTCCGTACTCACTTTCTTTCTTCTGATGGCCGTGGGGCCCGACACAGCGGGCCCAAGGGCCCCAGGGGCAAAGGAAGGACGCGCAGCTGAAAAGACAAAATCGTCGGGGGTCCGGGTTGGTGAAGAGTCCCCACGTGGGGTCCGAGCAGATGGGCTCGGAGGATCGCGCGGCCTCGCCGATGCATCGACGTCGGCGAGATGCAGCGCGCCGCTGGCGTGGAGAACGTCGGGCTCCACACCGAGCCCGATGCTTCGGCGATTTGGCGCGGTCCTCCGACCCCCTCTACTCAGATATCCCATCTTGGAGGCCTAGAACGCTGGAGTACTGCCTAGAATCACGCCTGGTAAACAGAAGCGGGAAAAAGAGGAGGAAGAGGAGGAGGAGGGGGAAGAAGAGGACGAGGGGGGGAGGAGGAGGAGGAGGAGGAGGAGGAGGAGGAGGGGAGGGAGGAGGGGGGGAGGGAGGAGAAGGGAGGGAGGGAAGAGAGGAGGGAGGAGGAGGAGGAGGAGGAGGGGAGGAGGAGGAGGGAGGCCTAGAGTTTGGGAGGCCTGGGCCTTCCGCCGCACGCCGTCTCCCCCGGGCGGGCGTTGATCATCGTCCGCTCGGCCGCGTTGCCAAAGCTCGTGATGGCACGCAGGTCCTCTGGCAGCCTGCGAGCGGCTCAAAAAGCGCGCCGCCACCGCCGCCTGTGCTTTTAGCCGCTGTAGCTGTTCAGCACCCTCCCCCTCCTCCTCCTCCTCCTCCTCCTCCTCCTCCTCCTCCTCCTCCTCCTCCTCTCCTCCTCCTCCCTCTCCTCCTCCCTCTCCTCCTCCCTCTCCTCCTCCCATCCCTCCTCCTCCCTCCTCCCTCCCTCTCCCTCCTCCTCCTCCCTCCTCCTCCTCCTCCTCCTCCTCCTCCTCCTCCCTCCTCACTCCTCCTCCTCCTCCTCCTCCTCCTCCTCCTCCTCCTCCTCCTCCTCCTCCACCCCCTCCGCCTCCCCGTCCAAGCTTAGCGTGCTCGCTGATTCATCCCATATTTTCCGTTTCATCCCCCTTTCTGCCAACGCACC
>CAUYUJ010019635.1:147500-175027 GCA_963575745.1 Prorocentrum cordatum
TAATGAGTTTGTGTTGGTTCCTGCGGTGGCCATCGCGCGTCTAGTAGCGTTGGCATAATCTCGCAAGTGGCTGAGAGGGGGCACAGACGGTCATCCTTGAAAGCAAGGGTCTGGGTTCGGGCGGAGGGAAGGAGGTGGCTCAACTGTTTGGATAGAGCTTGGCTTTTTGTTTTGGATGAGGACAATGAGGATGAGGATGAGGGGGATGAGGATCACCGATATTGTCGTCGCCGCCGCTGCCGTCGCCGCCGCCGCTGCCGTCGCCGCCGCCGCCGTCGACGCCGCAGCCTCGCGAGGCTGTTCGACTTGGCCGTGCCGCGCTCTTTGCGGCCCCGCCGCGACACCTTCTGCGCGCCCGCCTCGTGCACGTCCCTCTTGGCGAGGAAGGCGCGCTCCTGGCGGGAGGGAGCTCCACCGACGCCCCCCTGTGGGGGGAGGTGCTGCACGGCTCCCCCCTGCCCAAGAAGAGGGGAGGAGGGGGAGAACGACGACGAGCACGACGACGACGAGCACGACGACGACGATGACGACGACGACGAGCATGACGACGACGACGACGACGAGCATGACGACGACGACAGCGACGACGGTAAGCCTCAACGACGACCCCTCACGAGTCTCTAGAGGCCTCCTAGATGGGGTGGGCGTAGTTAGGGTCGGAAGATCGCGACGCATCGCCAATACATTGTCGATGCATCGGCGATGCACCGGCGACGTCGACGTGAAGCAGATCGGGCTGCTCATCGAGCCGCATCGCTGCTACCCCCCGGACCTCTCCCAGGGTGCGTTCTGACCAGGACTTTGAGGCGAATCCAGTGGTGGCGACGAGGGCCTCCCAGGAGGCTTAACAAGGGGAACACGGGCGAAAGGTAGAGGTGTGGGTACCTGTTCCTCCTCTGAGCCTCGAGTCTCCTGGCACCACGGCGATCCCCACCGAAGGCCCCCCCAGGGGCGCCCTCCCGCCCCGCGCGGCACGCGCGCGGCGGCGGGGCGGCGGCGGACGAGGCGCGCCAGCCCGCGCTCGTCGCGCAGCAACTCGTTGAGCAGGGACCGACCGTCCCGGCGTTCCTTGAGGCCTACCGCGACATGGTCTTAGAGCCCCCGTATGTTCTGAGGACAACAACAGTGTCCTTAGAGCAGAACCCCGATGTGCTAAATCAAGACAGTCTCAGCCAGAAATGTTCTAAGGACACGTCGTGTAGACCACACACGGCTCTCAGAACGTTCTTGGGTGGGCCTTCAGGCGAACCAAAACGCTTCGCCACTGCTCGAGACTCCTGGGATGCCTTCGTGAGAACGGCTACGAAAAATTCGCATCGTGCCGACTTCGGCGTTGGTTCCTGACACCACGGGGATCGTTCAACCTGGAACGATCGGCCGTTTCCGAAACGTCGAATAGTTCAACATCGATCGATTCTGGGTAGCCGGCGGCGTTTGACGTTGAACGCTGGCGGCGGGGTCGCCGCTGGTCGACTCGACGCGAACCTACCGTAAAGGTGATCAGGCCCGATTCAAGGGCCGCTAAGCGGGATGAGTCCAAATTGCGCCTGGGATTGGGCGGGATCAGCCCGTATTGAGCGGGATAGTGCTGGACTGGGCAAGTTTTTCTGCCACGGACATACCAGTGCCGATGCTAAACTTGACCTTCTAGGACTTGCATTCTCCAGGGGGCATGACGAGGCGGACGAGGAACGACGAGGGAGCGAGGGAGAGAGGAGAGGAGAAATCAGGATAGGCAGGGACGAACACGGATGAAGAGGAGGAGAGGGAGGAAGAGGGAGGCGAGAGAATGAGGGAGGGGGAGGGGGAAGGGGGACGGGCAGGGAGAAGGGAGGAGGAAGGGGATGAAGAAAAGTGGGGGGATATTTAAAGTGAAAAGACATATCAGGGAGGGGGAGAAGGAAAATTGGAAGAGAGCAACAATTAGGAGGACAACGAGGAGAAGCAACACGGAGGAGGAGGACGAGCTGCAACAATTGGAGGAGTAGCACAGCGGGTCCTCCTTGTCGACGCGGGCCCTCCAGTGGATGGAATCCAGCGAGTTCATGGTCCGGCTATCCTGGGGGCCCCCCCGCTGCGACCCTCCTCGGGGACATTTCAGGCCCGACCTCGTCGTTTCTTCTCCGCTACTGCTGTAATCGGTTGCCGTTCGATGTGTCTTTCGTCGTTTGCCGTCGTCGGGCAGAGATGGCCACCTGGACGTGGGAGGAGCGATCCCAGGCAATCTCCGAGAACTCGTTGACCGACGGCACAAATGGGAACGCGACAGCGAGGAGTTAAGTAAGCACAACAATTATGTCGTACCAAGCATCAAACAACACGTTAACCAACGCACGCCCCGAACACTGCTTTGGCATGGTGGAAATGCGATATATGGTTACTGTACAAATATGCGGTGTTGGTTGTGCCGTGTTAGTTGTGCGATGCGTGTTATGTGTCACAAGCTATGCTGAGCAAGACACGTGATTACTACAGGCCATCTACGTTATGTGACGTGCGCTACATGCTAGGAGCTGTGGTGTGTAAACTATGTGACGTAAGATCTGACGTGCACGCTATGAGGTGTTGGCTATACGGTGTAAGCTGCATTGTCTGAGATATGTGCTGTGAGCGACGTGGCGCAATATCACCAATTATTTGCTTTGCACAACCCATGCGGCCGCTATTGCGGTGACTACTTGGCACTGGCTGGAGCATGTCTTCGGCTGCGCTTGCATTCGTCGCGCGCAAAGAGGCGAGCTGGTTAGGCACAATCGATGCGGCCGCGATGGCGCTTACCGATGAGAACTTCCCAACGCGTCTCAACAGCCGCGCTGGCGCGAGGTAAATTGACGGCGGGTCGCTGACTCGGGCGGGCGCGGTATCATGATGACGTCGGCAACGAAAGCAACGATGATGACAGTACCGCTGGTGGTGGCGATGATGACGATGACGACGGCAAGGCGAACGACGGCGCCTATGCTGGTGACGACAATGGCGATGGTGATGTCCGTGTGTCGGTGGTGGCGGTGATTGACAGATGGTGGCGGCCATGGCGGCAATTCACGATAAAGATGACGGCGGTTACGCGGTGGCGCTGAAGAGGGTGATGGTGAGGAAGTGCGCGCGCAGAAATGCAAGAAACCTGGCAGATGTTCGTTGGACACGCCGCTTGGAGTTCTCTCTGTCTCTGAAGAGCTCCATTTGAAGCTGCTTGGAAAATCATATAATTGGCAAGATATCGACACGCGCGCGTGGCGGCGAATGCGCGTGGCCCGCCCCGCATTGTACTATTCGATACCGCACTGGCCTAAGTTTCGATCAGCGCAGGTGCACCGCGCGGCGAGGTGATATGACCATGCGAACTCATGTGGCTAGCCGGTGTCAGTAAGTGGTAAGTGCGCGCGGGCAAAGTATCTGCAATACCTGTCATGATAAGCCAGATCAGAGTTTCAAGGTTGTTACGCGGATGTGCCTGCAACGCTCGTGTGTTTGGTTGGATTTCGACATGTGCGCGCGTGTGGACTTCGTCCACTTCACGCGAGACTGAACAGTCGGCTTTTGAGACGAACGACTGCGCCCGCATGAGAGGACGAGGGGGGATCCATTCCCGCATGGGGCTGGGATGGATCTGGACAACTGGAGGGGCCCCAGGACCCCAGGACACACAAATAAATACACACAAACAAAAATCTCCCCCAGAATTTCCCATATGTTCTGGTTTTTGTCTTCCCCCCCACTTCCCATAGTTTCCCATACTTCTGGGGAAATCGAGGATTCATTGTGTCTCTGTGTGTGTTTTTTCCCTTCCTGAACAACGAACGACAGATGCGGCAGAACCGCACGCAGACTGCACGGTCCCAGGGGGCAGCGAAAAGCCCATAGGGGGGCCGACGGGGCGCCCATGGGGGCGCCTACGAGCGGGCACCGGGCGCCCACGAGGCGACACCTCGGAAGCCAACCCAGCGCACGGGGCGCCCACGGGGCGGCCAGCCACAGGAGGGCACGGGCTCCAACACCTTCAGAAAGGCAGGCAAAAGAAACCCAAGTGCAAGCACCGCTGGGAGAAAATCACCTTTCCGGGGCTCTTGGGGTGCCCCGGTGGCCACGGCCGGATCAGCCTCGAAACTCTTGCCGGACTGGCACCCAGGGACGTGCCAAGCGCTAAACTTTGAGGCCAGGACACTTGCCTTCGCCTCGCCAGCGTGCCCAGGGGAGGGCAGAGAGGGCGGGCGGGCCATCTCGCGAGGCTCCGAAGGCCTCTGCCCTTCGGAGAAGCTCTCTGAGCCTTCTCCGAAGGACGGCTTCTTGACAGGGCCGGGGGACTTCCGAGAGGCCCCGCCGCCCTAGGAGAAGGCCCGCCCGCTCTCGCTTCCGCCGGAGGCGCCCCGCCGGCGGTCTTCGCTCTCACAAGGGCTCGGTCACTGCCGTGTGCTCCCCTGGTTTGGGCGTCTGTCGGCTACACGTAAGAGTGACCCTGGGTAAGAGTGACCTTTGGTGCGCGGCTTTGGGGGGGCCGCGGGGGGGCCGAATCCAGGCGCGCTAGCCGCTGCCACCGCTTCGTTTTCGGCCATCTGGGGGCCCATCAGTGCCCGCGCTAAAGGTCACTCCGGCGAAAGGTCACTCTTACGTCTAGTCGAGTCTGGAGGCGCGTGTCAGGACGCCTCAGCATGCAAACTCGTGCCCCGGGGCGGGGGCGAGAGCTCTGGAGGCCCCCGTCAAGAGCGGGCGCCTTCCCCGAGGTACCCGCCGCAATCTTACAACCCCCTTGGCCTTGGGGGACTTTGTGGTCGCGGTGGTCACTTTTGTTCGTTCATTCCTCGTCCTTCTCCTCTTCCTCCTCCTACTCCTCCCCCTACTCCTCGTCCCCCTCCCCCCAGCCTCCTTCCACGTCCCCCTCCTCCTCGTCCTCCTCAACCTCCTCCGCCTCCTCCTCCTGGCCCTCCCTCGAACCATGTCAGTCGAGGATGGAGAGAAGATAAACTCTGGTTTGGGCTCGGGTTAAGGAGCGCACCCGTACTTCAATCGGCGGACTGCCCTGGTGCAGAACAAACAGAGAGCAGATGGCGAAATATATGATATGTTTCAGGGCGTGGCCGCGGCGTATACAGATGGGTTGGCAAGACGTATCCAATCAATATACCCTCTTCCCATTTGCTGAATCGCACCCGACCCGGTGGTTGGGCACCGCGCACTCGGTGCCGCCAAATTGTACCAAGCAGTGCGCTGCTCAACCCCCAGGCTTTTCACTTCATGCTTTCCCATATACTTTTCAGACGCCTCCTACGGGGCGGGGGGTTGCACCACACTGTGGAGACTGGGGGCAGGAAGGACACAAACAGACAGACCGACACCCGCGGGGAGCAGGAAGTCACTCCGATGACCCAGCGCCGCCCCATGACCGACACAACCACCGCCAAGCTTGGGCGTCCGACAGGCCCGCGACTTGCAAAGCTTCAGCGCCATAAACTTCCGTGCCGAACGCGGGCCGCTGGGCCCCGAAAAACCGGGGCCGCGGATCCCGCAAAACTATCACCGAGACCAGGATTCCTCTTAAACTTGGCGGCGCGCAGACGGGGGTAGGCGGAGGGGGGAAAGCTCCTTAGAAGGAGGCTGCTTCTTAGAAGGCGCCGTGATTGCCTGAAATCTATAGACTGTATAGAGAAGGCCCGCGCCTTCTACGAAGCAGAGGTGCTTCTAAGAAGCCTTCCCCCCTCCCCCTACCCCACTCTGCGCGTGGCAGATCCTCCTAAACGACCCCCTTGGTGTCCCAGTGGGATGAGGAGGAGGAGGAGGAGAAGGAGGAGGAGGAGGAGGGGAAGGGGGAGGAGGAGGAGGAGGAGGAGGAGGAGGAGGAGGAGGAGGAGGAGGAGGAGGACGAGGAGGAGGAGTGGGAGGGGCCCGCGTCGCAGCACGAGGAGGAGGAGGCGGTGGCGGGAGGCTCGAAGCTCGACGCGAGGGAGGGCCGGGCTCTGGTCACGGCCCTGAAGGGGTTTGCCGGGCCAGCGGGGCGCGCCCACATCACCCAAGAGACCCCGGAATCGAATCGATAATTCGGACCAGCGATCGACATGGACGGGACTGGAAGGAATTGGCAACCAAGTCGACTGAAACTGAATCGGCGGGAATCGACAAACTAGTAAAGCCTCCGTAACAATACCTGAACCCACAGTGGAACCCGAACAAAAGCGAATTGGTATCGGAGTGGACATCGACCCGAATCGAATCGGAGGAGTCGAAGTGGCCTCTCTCACTAGAGGAACGGGCAACTACATAAACATGCGTTGTTGGAGCTCCGCGCGGGTTTCCGTCGCTGGACCCCCGTCCTTGGCGCGCGGAGCGCGCCAGAGACGGCGTCGAAGGCGCGGCCAGGGGGGCCTAGCGCCGATCCCAAGAAATCAAATCCGCGCGGACCTCCGAATATTTACGTACATGTCCGCAACGACAACGATAACGATGGCGATGCCATCGATGTTGTTCGTATCGTTGTCGATGTTGTCGTCGCTGTGATCGTTGTTGTTGTTATCGTTGTTATCGTTGTTGCATCCGCGGGGGACCTTGTCTGTCCCGTCGCGGACCTATCCGCGTCGAATCCGTGTCGAATCCGTGTCGAATCCATGACGGCCTCGTCGGATCCGTGTCGAATCCGTGTCGAATCCGCGTCGAATCCGCACCCGATCCGCTTCGAGTCCGCATCGAGCCCGCGTCGGGCACAAGCAAAGACACCAATTTGGGGGACAGGCGAGGTCCCCCGAAGATGCAACGTAAAACATGGAGCCTTCCCAAGAGACCCCAAGGAACATCCCTGAGGACTCGGGCCCACGTCAGCGTCGTCGTCGTCGCCGCCGCCACCGCCGCCGTCGTTGTCGACGTCCCCCCTTCAAGGTCGGCGGCGCCTGCCGTAAGGCCTTCGAAATAGGTAAGGGAAGTCGGCCACATCTATCCGCACAGTCAACCCGTATAGTAAGGATGCGCGATGAGGATACAAGGACCCTGGAGGCCCATTCCGAAGCTTCTCGAGCGGGGCGCGGCCAGCGAAAGTGGCCACGGATGGACCGAGGAGGCAAGAATGCAAGGGCACCCCTGGGAACGTGGCCCATCCTTACGATGCGGCTTGACTATAACCTCAGGAACAGGATTGGCCCTGAGGGTTGGGTATAAATAGAAGGCTCCCTGGAAGGATCTTTGAGCTGCGCAGGAGCTATTGGACGCCTAGTGGAGGGTGCTGGATCCGTTTATGGCGAGAGTTGGAGTTCAGAGAGCGCCCCTCGGGGCTTCCTCCGCCTGCCTGCCGCGCTGCACGGCACCAGGGCCAGTCGAATCGTATCGGCTGCTCGCGAGAGAAAGTCATAGGACTTGCTACCAGGCGAACGCGAAATCGACTCAGCTTGACTCATCATCGAAACGACCTGGGCGTTATGTTTAGCGTGCTCAAGTGTGGGCCCCTGGCAAGCTGAAGGCAATTTGATTCCACAGGGATGTGTTTGCTGCGTTCTAGCTTGTTGCTTAACAGATGAACTTGTGAAAGGTTCAGGCCGGCCGCTGTGGAGCACCGTTTTGTGTTTTGCGTGTTTGGCTGCCTTTTCGATGGCTGTTTCTTTTCTTCGCTCCTGCTCTCCAGCTTTTGCCGTACACTACATCGATGGGGTGTGAGCTGCAAGTGCTTCCCGTGCGCAAAACTGAAAACGGTACGACAAGGCTCCGACACGGGTCTGACACCGTTGCGACACAGGCCTGGGATCCCGCGGCATCGCCGCAAGGGGCTCCGACGATGGACGACGACAGACCCAAGGACGCAAACTGGAAACTCTCGGGAATGTACCCAACTCTTTGCACATTTGATGCATCGATACATGGGAGCGCCCATAGCAAAAATCCACATATTGAAGGACCCACTCACTTGCGACTCAATTCGTTGGCAAGGAGGCAGCACGAGCAGACGAAGGAGTGCAGTGCCACACTGAGGAGGGATCAAGTCAGATCTGCCGAAAGAGAGCAGCAGCGGCGCTACGGTCTCGTTACAAAACGTCGCCATGCGCGCCACAACAGAGCGGCGAAAGCGCGGAGTGCCGCAACGGTCCAAGTGCATCGCGGGCGGGGCACAGCTGGAGGAGGAGGTGGAGGAGGGGAGGGGGAGGGGGAGGGGGAGGGGGAGGAGGAGGGGAGGAGGGAGGAGGAGGAGGAGGAGGACAAACTAGGTGCGCTCGCGTCATATCTGACGTCCGACCCTCCCTCCCATCCCTTACCATGGCGCTGATTTTCTCTATCCGCGGACGCGTGTCGTAGCGGACCTGTGGCTCCGCGCGCGCGTGCGTAGTGGGTGGTGGTGCGAATGCGTGCGTGCGTGCGTGTGTGCGTGGTTGTGGTGGTGGTGGTGGTGGTGGTGGTGGTGGTGGTGGTGGTGGTGGTGGTGCTGCTGGTGGTGGTGAGAGCATATATATATATATATATATATATATATATATATATAATACAAACGTAGGCGAAAACCCAACTCCCGGGAATCCAGTGTGTAAAAACAGTACGCGGGGGGGGGGGGTCGGCCACTCCCAGCACGCCATCAGGGGAAGAAGGAGAGTAGTATTCATATTGAGTAATTGTGGAGGAGGAGGAGGAGAACCATCGCATGCTTATGGGGAAGGCTAGGGTTAGGCCGACCCGACCCTAACCGAAACCTGAGGGTTACATCCGCTCTCCCCTTACGCTCACTTTCGTCGCTGCGTCGCCCCTCCTTCCTTGAGGAGCTGGGCCGCAGGGATGGGCAGGGAAAGTCGGGGGCGGGCCTTCATACTACTCTGGGGATGACGGCCGCTAGCCAGGAGGGACCACGCACCTTGGGAGAACTTGCTTTGGAAACGATCCTTGCATTCACCTTTGGGTCCTTTGAGGTCGCTTTCGCTATAGCGGCCGCACCTCTTACAAACGACAAACAAGGACTCGACATCAAGGTAATCGCATATCATTAAATGGTGTTTCTGGGGTTCCCGAGTTAGCTTAGACAACATGGCTGAATTACCTGGGCATGCTTCTCGCATGCGAGCCTTGCGGGCACTGTCCGTGCGGGCGCGGGCATGACACGCTAGGCACAGCCAATGACTATTAAGCCATGCCCACTGATGTCTGGCCACGCCCTGGGGGTTACGGCACGCTCGAGCACGCCGAGGCAGACCCCCAGGGGGCGGCGGTGGTGCAGTCCACTGGCTGACTGCTCCCGCTGCCCCAACTGGGGGGCTGAGGCTCTGGGCGGGCTTCTCGAAGGCCTCCTTGCCCGACTCCGGGGCGAGAAGGGGCCCGCAGGGAGAGCGCCTCAGCAGCATACTTCTCAAGCCTCTGAACACGGCTTCGGCATTCTTTATAATACTCGATTTCTCTCTGGGACGGGGCGGAGATTCTGGCGGCAACTGGTTTGGCCACCTTGCCCGCCCAGTCGTTTCCTTCGGCAACAAACCAGTCCCTCGAGCCAGCCACCAGGGTCGACAGATCCTGGTGGGCCTTGACTTCCCCGATCTCGATGGGACGCAAAGCAGCTCTGGGTCCTGGCCAGAACCGAAACTCCTGAATGCATTTCCTTTCGTGAGACTTCGGCGCTCTGATGCACCGAGAGGATGCCCTTGAAATCCGTCCACGCTTTGGTGACTCCGCCGTCGGCACTTACGTTCGAGCCCTCAGGGACACGCACGGCTGGGACGCCACCTAGGCGACGAAACAGTGCCACGACACGTTCGGCCAGCTGGAGCCTCAGCTGGTTCTTCCTCCTGTGCTTCTTCTCGTTGCTCCCGGGCGCCAACGGCATGAAGCAGGGGGCGTTGGTCGGTTTACGCGCGCTGGCCAGCCTACAGTTACCGATTTTGAAGAGTTTCACCATGTGCTCTATTTCGACGGGGAGTTCGGGCATGAGCATATACTATTATATACTATGGGGTGCGCTATTCACCAGTCTGGGGCTCATATTCTGGTGGGGTCGTGCACGCCTTCAGCATCAAGGTGCTGGGTTTCACCGTCATTTCGATTCGTCACAGCTTTGTACCAGATTGATGAGTAATGGGACCATCATCTTGGCTGCCCGCCGAGCTGGTACGTCTAGATGCCGTGTCCCTCGAGGGCGAGGGCTTCACGTCTTACATGTTCATCGTTGTCACTCGGGAGCTGTTCCACACGTTCTCGAAGCTGTTCTTCGTCTCTGTCTTCGTGCCTGCTGCCGCCCATGGCGCTGGCGAAAGGTGAATGGAACCTCGAAGACTATCGCGCCGTCCCGCCCTCCAGCTGCGGGAGGCTTTGGGCCCCTGCTGCGAGGCGGTGGCGGGGACACCCAGCAGACACGCAAGCAGAAGGCCCAAGAGCAAGCGCTGCTCGCGGGCCTCCAGGAGCTGCTCTCCAAGTTCGACCAGAAGCCTGCAGAGCGCCCTCCCACCCGGGCATCACCGCCCACCACCACCGCCAAGCCGCAGAGTGCGAAGGCCAAGCGACGCGCGGCCAAGCGTCAATGCCATCGCAGCGAGGGCCTCATCGGGGCTATCAAGCGCATCATCCAGCGCGCCGAGGCCACTGGTGACACCAAGCCCCTCGTCGGCAAGCTGCAGTCGGTCGTCAAGGCCGCCGCCGACGGCCGCTTTGAACAGGCTGCTGCCGCCTCCGCCTCGCCGGCCGCTGCGAGCCGCCAGACCAAACCCAAGGTCTCGGCTGCGCCCAAGCCTCAGCCCAAGGCGCGCCCGCGCCATGCTGCCCCAGCAGACCCCACGCTCGGCTCCAGCCCGAGCCCTGCAGCAGCCGCCTCTACAGCGCCGGGTGCCTTCAAGCCCTGCTCTCTCCATGCTGCCCACTGGAAGGGTACGCTTACGAAGTCCCTTGACGATCTGTTCCAGCCTACGGAGAACCAGCATTTGATCTTCGGTGTGGTCCCTTCGATCCCAGACGGGCTAGTTTCTGCAGCTTCGTCCGTACCCAACGGCACCACCATCACGATCATCTTGGACCGCACGGTGCCCGGGGCCACGACGGTGCGGGCGCCCGCCTTCGACGCCAAAGGCACGCCGAAAGCGACGCAGCTCCACTACGTCCAATTCGGAGCCCCGGTTGCGCCGCTGAGCTGGCAACCACAGAAAGGCTTGGCGCCGCTCCCGCAGGCGCCGGCCTCGAAGGTGCTGCGCATCGCCACCTTTCGATCTCACCTTCCAGAGTCCCAGTGGGCCATGCGGACTCGCAACTATAAAGTTGCCGTTCAAGGATGGCTCACGCAGCTGCACATCCCTCGTTCCGACATCATCGACATATTCAGTGCGCGGCGGTCTGAGGATGGCGCCATCATCAGCGTCAACATTCGGGTCTCTGCTTCGGTTGCCACTGCCATCGACCAGGCGAGCGGGGTGAACGGCTTTCTCGCCCGCCTCCTCCCAGAGACCAAGGATGCGCCACCGACGTTCGGAGCAGTGAAGTGGCTGAAGCGCCTCGAGGACGAGGACGGTCCGGCATTTCTTCGACGAGGGCGCGCTGAAGCTGAGCAGGCGGAGCCATGCATGGGACTTGCTTTTTCAAATACAGGTTCTATTGGCATCCGCGTCGCTGGCAGCACATCCTTGCCCTCAGCCTGGCGCGTCTCAGGCTTCCCGAGGACCTTCACCATCCAGCAGCTCGTTACCTGTTTGGGCTCCAATGGGTGGCCGCCTGTGGAGGTAGCGTCCGTACGCCGGCGTGTAGTCGGCGGCCTCGCGGTCTTCATCTTCAGAGGCATCAACCCAGGCGGCGTCAACGTTGCAACCACAGTTGAGGCCACGACTTCTGACGGCACGCTCCTCTACCTTGAGTTCGAGCCGTGCCGGCCTGCTGCTAAACCAACGCCCTTTCGCAACTTGCGGGACAGCGAGCTGCGCTGGGATCCTACACCGACGACGCCTGCAAAGAGCGCCAAAGTTGAAGTCTCGGACCTGTCGTCCAAGGCCGACGCCAGCGCCGAGCGGGCTAAGGGCAACGACGGCCTCCCTGCCACGCCCCAGCACGTGGAGGAGGGTGCGGAGCCGATGATCGAGACTTTCGAGAAGCTGGGCCTCACTGTGAAGCCTGTCCCGGAGGATGGGGCCTGTGCGTGGCACAGCCTGAAATGGTGGTTTGCCCGTGCACGTAAGAGCCCTAGCTGTGAGAGAGCGCTGCGCACCCAGACCATCGACCACATGACCAAGAAGAGCATTATCTTTGAGCCATTTTGGGACCGTCTCGACCCGAAGGGCAAGGCCTGCACCGCCTGGTCCAAGTACCTTCAGCTGATGCAAGAGCCGGATGCTTGGGTTGGGGGGCTGGACCTCCTCGCTGCCGCTGACAAGTTCGCGCTGAGCATCATCATCCTGCGGCCGGGCGCCCCGACCGTCCAGATTGGCAAGGGAAAGGGCCAGGTGTGGCTGCTGTTCCGCAATGGCCACTACGAGCCCCTCGAGCCGACCGCGCACCCTGGACACGTTGCTGCGCGGAAGCAGCACGTGGACTCGATCCATGACCACCATCGCCTATCTCTTTCTTCGTCGTCTGTGGCTTCACCACGTGAGTGGGCGCTCAAAGGAGGCGGCCGCAGCACGCAGTCGGAGGCGGGCACGTTACGCAGCTGTCGTTCCTCTTCTGCCAAGACTTTGGCGGCTACCAGCCAGGCCTCTTCGGCCAGGACTCTGGGGAGGGCTGCTGGGGTGGACTCGGCAGGCGCCGGATCCGACCATCGAGGGACATATCGTCATGGGGGCGCTCCCTCGGCCAGAAAACAATCTGACGCACCCGAGCGTGAAGCAGCTTCCCGTTGTTCTTCTCCGGCCAGAACTCTCGCGGCTGCCAGTTCGGCCCCGCGGACCTTGCGTGCTCGTCCTGCGGCGGCTGCCTCAAGGACGGCGTCCGGCGCACGCGGAGCACAACCACGTGTCGTACAACATGCTCCAGTTCCCAAGCGGCTTGCTCCTATTCTCGCGAAGGAACTGATCAAGCATAACGCTATTGCATCATCATCTTCATCATCTTCGTCTTCTTCGGCACGCAAACGTCCAGCAGCAGCAATTTCGAAAACTTGGGATGCTGCTACCGAGGCTCGTGCTGCGAGGTTCCGCCTGGCTGCCCGGGGATTGCCGTGGCTCTGTTCGCCAACGCTTTCATCCACAGGTGTTGCATGCCAGAGGTGCTCACGCTCTGCTTCTTTACCTTCGTCACTGGCGCAGCCCGGGCGGTTCTGTGCGAACGCTCCCTGCCGTTCTTGTGCATCGCCGCCTTCTACGCCGGAGCGTATGGCCACCTTGGAGTCTTTGGCGCTGACGCGACGCAATTATTCTGGCTCTTCTCCACAGCAACTTGGTGCATCAGTTGATCGTGCACGGGACTTGCAATTGCAGCTTTATTCTGCTCATTGGAAGGGCTGGCAGTGCACGCTGTGTCCGTACAGTATCCCAGATCACGTTTCTGATTGCGAACACGCTCGTCGTCGCCATCTGCTCAGCCACGGGGCTGCCGGCCGAGCCATTCTGTCAGCTGGCAAGGGCCGTAATTGCGTGAGGGACGTTGGCAGGGGCCCTGCCGCTATCACGAGGCGCGTGGCGACGCGGCGTGCCGCGCGCAAGGCTACGGCCACCTCCATCTGCTCCCAGCTTCCGCCCTGGGCCTGCCGTCTCACAGTCAAGGAGGGCGACTCTGCCGGCTTCGAGTGCACCGCCTGCGGATGGCAAGCCAAGTCCTTGGAGTTCGTTCCCAAGGCCAACCTCCTATGCGGCTGTGCTCCGGAGGACGCCCGGCAGGCAGCCGGCGCACTGTCCAGGGCTCAGCGGCTGGCCTTCATCAGCGACATTGTCACGACCGCCAAGAAACAGCGCACGGAGCAGGCGGCGCAGCGCAAGCGCGAGCGCTTCCGCCTTCTCGCCAGGCTGCGCCGCGGGACGCTTGTCTGCTGAGGTCCTCCGGGACCTCCGGCTCCTCACATACAACATCGGGAGCTACACCAAGCGTCGAGCAGGGCTTCTTCTGTCGCTTGCTGCTCATTCTCCTCATATCTGCTTTCTACAAGAGTGTGCCCTTCCACACGGCCAGCGGCACATTTTACGAGCTGATCTACAGGCCATCGGTTATCATGTATTTGTTGGCCGAGACGGCTTGTGCACCATCGTTCGAGACGGGCTCAACGTTGCACCTATTGCTGCTGCTCCGGCGGACGCGGGCTTTCGCGTCCAGAGGCTGGCGATGCCGGTGGGACAAGCTCGTCTTCTTATACGCCACCGGCATGCTCATTCGGGCTCCGCTTCTGAAAGGGCACGCTTCGATTCGCAAGTTTTTCGAGAACCAGCGCGCCTGGCCATCGACGTGGGGGACTTCAACGAGCTCCCCGCCTTCGACCTGGAGGAGCACCGGGTTCCAATCTTCCCTGGGGATTACACATACTGTCTGAACGCTGCTGATCCTGATCGCAATGCTTCAACAATTGATGGGGTTGTCTTTTCCTCGGATTTGATGGCGGCGGCTACGGCCACTGCACTGTCGCGCGTGGAAGCTTCACAGCATCGACCTGTTCTTATTCAGGCGGCCCTTGTCCCCGAGTTCCACGAAGCTCTGCGTTGGTCCGTGGACGAGCCGGTCGACTGCGGGGCGTGGACCGCCGAGGCCAAACGCCAGTTTGACATCGACATCGCCGTCGACATCGACAAAGCATGGGCGACTTGGGCTGCTGCTCCCGGCGCGCCCGACGCACGGGTCCACCGCCAGAGGGTCGGCGGCGGCTGGGCGGCTGGGCCGCATGCCCAAGATGTTCACAATCTGTGGAAGCAGGCACGTCGTGAACTCCACCGAGGTGACCACGATGCTGCTGAGCACACTATTGGTATGATTACTACCATCATCGATGACGCCACGAGCCAGCGCCTCCAGTCCTGGCGACAGCGAGTCGCCACGCGAGGCGGGGCAGCGAAGTGGGTCAAACGTCGCCTGCAGGATCTGCAAGAGGCCGTTTTGCCTGCATTTGGGACAGAGACCATGTCTCCACGAGAGCTGGCTCGTAAGCTCAGCACCTCTTTGGCCAACCACTGGAACACAGGAGTTTTTCAGCTATCTCATCTGCCTGGATTGTGCGTCGATTTCGTGCGTGCACCTCTGAACCCGGCATTGCTTCGACAGCACGTGCCGCCGGCCGCGCCACTTCGGCGGCGGCCCTTCGACTTGTCTATCCTGCCAGCTGTACCTGCTTTTCGAGCTCCTGGGCCTTGGCAGGCAGAGCACGTCCTCGAGTTTCTTCCCGACGGCGCGAGCGGGATCGAAGGCCACGACGCCAAATTGGTGGAACACCTTCATCGCGATTCTCTGGAGCGTCTTGCACAGCTGCTGACGGCTGCGGACCAGGGCCGCCTGCCGCACTTCTGGAGCATGGCCCGCGTGACCCTCATACCGAAAGGCCCCGACGCGCCTCCTGACGAGCGCCGGCCGCTTACGGTATTACCAGTGACGTACCGGCTTTGGACTCGCCGGCACACAGCGGCTCTCACTACCTGGCTGATGGCGTGGAAGCCTGCTGGCCTCGTGGGGGCGGTGCCGCGCCACTCCTGCCCGGACGTGCTGTGGGAGCTTCAAGCGCACCTTGCCCAAGCCCGCGTGGGTCGAGTACCACCTGCTTATGTTCTTTCCATGGATTTGGAAAAATGTTATGACCGATTGGATCTTACGAACTTGTTGCGGCTCACCGAGCATCTCGGGCTACCGGTTTGCGGCCACGTTCTCCGCAATTACCAGAAGCTCGAGCGCATCCTCTTCGTTGACAACCAGCCCACTGATGTCCTCCTCAAGGGCTCCGGCCTGGTGGGCGTCCCCCAGGGATGCCCGATGGCATGCTTCTTGTGCAACCTGACGTCCATCGTGTGGCACCTGACAGTGTCCCAGGCGGTGCCGTCGGCCAGGCACTTCTCGTACCTTGACGACAGGTTCGTTCTGGTCGCGTCATGGCAGCAGATGGCACGCGTGCTCGAGGCTACCCAGCAAATCGACCTGGCGATTGGACCTGATCTCAACTTACCCAAGTGTGCTCGCGGCGTCGTCGTTCCCGCGGGCCGCAGGGCCCCCCGATGTCCTGAAAGAAGTCTTCGTGCTATACCTCTTCGGACGAGTTTTCGGCATCTTGGCATCGACTTGGCGCTGGGCGAGCCGACTTCTGCTCCAGTGGCCGGTCGCCGCGTTCAGCAGCTCCGCAGCTGGCTACACGTCGCCCGCATTCTGCCGTACTTTCAACGAGGCGCGGCAGTCGCAGATGCCCTTTCTGCTGTCTGGTGTGACGGAGGTTATGCGTATACCGTCCGGGATCTTCGACAAGCGTGTTCCTGGGCGGCACTTGCCCTCATGGGCAATGTACCCGAAGGCCGCACCGTGCGCCGTTCAAGTGACCTCACACACCTTCTTGGGCCTTGTTGTCACAGGACTCACTTGGGGTGCGTGGCTATCTACACCAGTGTTCGGTTATTCTACCGTGTCCTCCTGGCAGGCATTCTTCACCCAGCCGGATACGCTTCGGGCCCCTCATGCTGCTATCTCGTGCGTGTTCCACACTGCAGATCGACTGGTATTCCGCCACCGCTTTCAAAGCTGGTGCGCGCAAGTTTGCATTTACCATACGGCCTGAACATCTTGCCGATGCTGGTCGGGATGCTTATCCGGGCCTCTGTGCACGAGTTCGGGTGCAAGCACGGCTTCATGACCTACGTGATTTTCTTCGTTTTGCCCTTGCTCGCAGCGAAGCACAACGGCGGCCCAAAGATTTCGGCGGTCTGTTCAACGGTCTCACCGAGAACCGCTACGCCCGTGAACATCTTTACGCTGCACAACTACATTACGGAGGGCCTGCCCTCACCTCTGCAGGTTTGTGGACACGGCTTCATATCTCACGCATCCCTTACCACGGGGGCGATGAATTCTGTGTGCGATGCGGCACTGCAGTGGAAACTACCGAGCATCGTCTTTGGCATTGCCCTTGCAATCGCGACGTTCGTGCGTGGCTTGATCAACAAGTTCCTGGTAACCAGTTTCCTGCCGGTCTTCCTCCTTGCCTTGCACGTTGTGGGCTTATCCCAGCTGACCTTCCTGCTGGTCTCACACTTCACAATGCTATATATGTTTCACAATATCTTCTGCGTGTGAATGCTATTGCCACTCTGGCTGTGGCGGCCCACCGCGCGGGCAAACCAGTCCTACTGGAGCTGGATCAACCCCGGGCGCAACCAACCGAGGATATATACCGTGCTGCTCTACCTCCTCTTCGTCGTATCAAACGACATGCAGGAGGACGGGGCCCTGGAGGAGGAGGAGGCGGAGGAGCACCTCGAGGACTCCACCTGCCTCCTCAGCCTGCTCCTGGTTCATTCCAGGCGCCGGACATCATCGCGCTCTCCTGCGACGGCTCCGCGCAGGTGTCCGACGAGGAAACGACCTCTGGCTGGGGCTTCACAGTGGCCAGGCCGGCCTCGACCGGCTTATTGGATTTCTGTGGCCCTTCCGTCTTGGTTCCCGACCAACCGGGTTACATCGGTGCTCAACGTCATACTAACAATGTTGGTGAATTATCAGCGTTATTTTTCTCTCTGTCATGGGTGGTTGATTTCATTGCATCATCACCTTCTTCACCATCGTTTGTCATCGAGTATGACTCGGAATGCGCGGCCGGCGTGGCGCAGCGGCACCTCCGAGGGCGGGCGAATCTTCAGCATGGTCTGCGCCTTCGCCATCTCTATGATCAAGTTGCTCGCCATGTTGTCTTCAGGAAGGTGGAGAGCCACACTGGGCAATTTCTGAACGAGCGTGCTGATCACTTGGCCGACTGTGGCGCCTGTGGAATCCTACGTAACCCGGCTGATGTTCATCGCTGGGCAAGCTCCTGGAGCTAATCTCTGCCGTCTTGGTCAGGAAGCCCCTGATCTTTTTCAGCATCACGTTTTGGTGACTCTGGGGCAGGAAGTAGCAACTAAAAACCCCGGGTGTTCGGCAGCAGGCGACGTGGGGGGGGAGACTGGCCCCCACAGGGCCTGAGAGACTGGCAACCAGGTCGCCGTCCTCATCGATTTTGACCACGGATCAGGCGGGGGCGTCGTGCACCGCGGGCCCAGGTTTCAAAACACTGCCGCCGTGGAAAACTTCTCCTTGCATGGCCACCTCCTTGGGCAGCCCATCGCGAGACCAATCTACACCCTGATCTAGTTCTAAACCAGGGAGCCTCAGAGCTATGGGTTCAGGTCGAAGTTGAAATCCTAACACGTATGGAAATCCTCTCCTCGGGTCCTTGAACTCCTCGATATCTTCTTCCTTTAACATTTCCTCTCTCAAGTTGTGGGTCTGCGGGCACTCGAGGAGCCTGTGGGGGATAATCCACGGGGCCCTTACACAGCTCGCATTCGACTTCATTATGATAGCCTGCCGCGGCCATCTTTTCTTTAGACCAAATACACTGGCAGCCATATGGACGCAGCGTCTTCCCTTTGTTGGCCTGCACTGTACTATCCTGCAGCGCGTGCTGCATGACCGACGGGTCGAGCGGCTCGTCGGAACCGAGCTTCTGCCCCGCCTTCACGTCTAACTGCAACTGCCACTGGGATTGAAACAGCTTCTTGATGAGGGCTGGGGAGTCAGTGATGAGAGGGTAGTCCTGGCCTTGCGCGTCTCGAAAGACGAGCGGGTCGGGCATGGACCACCCCAGACGACTCAAGCTGAGCAGCGTGGCCCCTAAGGGCCCTCGGATCTGGCACCATTTCTTCGGGGCTTGTGGAGGACCTGAAGGGCTTGTTCACGGAGACCCACCAGAGAAAAGCCGATCGTACCAAGATAGTGAGCAACTCTCCAGATCAGGTTGGCCCAATAACAGGCCGGCCCAGGAGCAGCACTCCACGTCGGGCCCCCCAAAATAGATAATGCCAGGGACCTGGATATTGTAGCACAACGGGGCCCTACAATCTTGAGGTAGAGGGAGTGGGCTTCGTGCAACTCTGGGTTGATGAGGCCGACGACCTCGGCGCCGTAGTAGGCGGCTGCTTTCAAACCTGTTGAATAAACCTTCCGCATATTCGCACCTGCTCGCCTAATCTGGGACATACGGTGGAGTCGACGTTTCATATTGGAGGTTCGCTTCGCCAGAGTTTTTCGGGCCTTCTTTGGGACCCTGTTGCCCATGGTGAAATCGACTCCGAGGTTTGGCGCAGACTGTGTTTGGTTGACTCCCTCTGGTCCGCTGTACTTGCCTAGAGCTTTGGCCAGGCGTTGCTGGACTTCAGCGGACGAGCCCAGCACCGCAGCCTTGTGCAAGGCGACCGAGCAGTCGAGGTCCTCCCCGATTAAATTTAGCATGCTGTCGGAGGCCTGCGCCAGGTCCGACACCAACAGGCGAACGCTTGTGTTGTTGTTTGTCAACATGAAATCATTTATGAAGATTGAGGGGTCCACGGTGGGGAACTTCGGAACACAGGAGTCCATGGGGGAAACCGTATACATTTGGACGTTGTAAGTCGCAAGCGAACAGCCAGCAGGGAAACCTTTGGTAGCACAGCCCGCGTCGATAGCCAATGTTCTGGTTGTGACAGCCCTGGGACCCCCATACCGATTCATCATAATACACCTGAGCGTCTGCGAACATCCAGAAGAGATCGCCCGAGATTCCCATTTCTTCCGGTTGGCATTCTCATAATAGTTAGATAAATCCCATAAAACCCCACCAGTGTGAACAGCTTGATAGCCAGCAAGTTCAGCCTTCAAGGCCTGAGCATAAACAGTTTCAAGCACACCACGACCAGACTGATGAGCAAGATGAGGCCTCTTGTTGGCCCTTTCCCACCGACGAGCTTCCTCCTGGCGAATGTTGGGCCACACCCTCCAGAGGGCAGGGAGCAAACCGATGCCTCGGTACGAGGGGCCCTCAGACTGGTCAGGCTTGTGCTTCTCAATCAGCGTGATAATGACGCCACGAATGGCTGTCGGAAATACTCAAATCTCCTCGATCGCTGCCAAAAGTTTACACACATGTTCAAGTTCAACATTGTTGAGATAAGCAAAGTGACGAGAAGGAGGAGGAGGAGGAGGGGGAGGGGCAGCTGCAGAGGAGATGTGACACTGGCGAGGGACAGCGCCGCGCGCTAAGCGATCGAGCAGCGTCGCGCGGAGAAGCGCCACGCGCCATGGGGCAGCTCCTGCCTCTTTTCCTCCTCCTCCTCCCCCTCCTCCTCCTCCTCCTCCTCCTCCTCCTATTCCTCCTCCTCCGTTCCCTCCTCATCATCATTCCTCCTCCCTCCTCAGCCCCACTCCCTCCTCCCTCCTCCTCCTCCGTCCTCCTCCCTTCTTATGTCTGTCGAATCGCCGTCGGTCATAGGCGTCGACGTCCCGCTGGACCTCCTCGGAGCCAACGAAAGCGGCGACACATGGGCAATTCCCAACCACCCCAAAGAACCACGAGGTCTCAAGGCTTAACTGCGCGTGCGCCCCCACTCCGCTTGACCCCTCAAGAGCCCACGAGAGTGGCGACAAATGCGAAATTGGCAGCCCGCCCCAAAGATCCCCCAGGTGTCGGCTGAGTCCGCGTACACCTCCACTCCGCTGGACCTCCCAGGAGCCCATGACAAGGGCAACAATTGCGCAAATGTCAGCAAGCCAAGGAGCCGTGGGGTCTTGGGTGTGTGCGCGTGAACCCACACTCCCCTGGGTCCCCCAAGAGCCCACTAACATAGCGACAATTGCACAAATCCAAGCCACCGAAGGAACCGTCAAATCTCGGCTGGGTGCGTGTTGCCCGCTACTCCGCTGGACCTCCCAGGAGCCCACAAACGTAGCGACAGCTGCGCAGCAGGGAGCTGTGAGGCCACGGCTGGGTCCGCGCGGCCCGCAACTCTACTGGACCTCCTAGGAGCCCACGAAAGCAGCGACGGCTGCGCAATTGGCAGCCACCCCAGGAGCCCGCGAGGTCTCGGCTTAGTGCGCGGGGACATCCACTCCGCTGGACCTCCCAGAAACCTACGACAGTGCTCCATCTCAAACAGGAGCTGGAGGGAGCAATGAGGACTGGAGACCACAGTGCCCTGTCCAAGACAAGATCCCAACACAGGAGGGTCGGGAACAATAGTTTTCAGACTGCTGCTGGGGCTTGAGCGCGCTGACACAATGGTTGCCACCACGCCGAGCCGAACACGGCAAACCAGGCGCCCAGGGCATATGTGAGATGAGCGAAGCTGTTTGGGCCCCGCGGTCGAGGCACGAGGCAGGACAAAGGAAAAAGAACAAAGACGGTTTGGAACAACTCCGAGCAAGCACAGCAAGACTACTAGGCCTGTAGAGCGTCTGTGACCTGCTCAGGAGGACCTGGATGGCCTCGAGGACAGACTAGCAGGGGCTCCACTTGCAGGGGCGTTGAGGGAAGGCTGGGCAAGCTGGAAAAGGGCACGCGCAGCGCGCGCGAGGATGAGTCGGGCAACGCTCCAGCGCGGACGCACTCGCTGACAGAACGACGGCGACACCGGCAGGAGGAGGATGGAGGCTGGAGGAGGAGATACGGAGGAGGCGAGATCATGACGGTATGACGACGAGGTAGGCGACTAGGAAAAGGACGATGAAAAGCAGGAGGAGAAAGGAGGGGAAACAGCGACCGATGAGGACGATTGAACGGAGGGGGAGGGAAAGGACAGACACATATGATGATAAACGCAGAAAGACAAGCGAAATTAAGATCAGGACGTGAGAAGGCAGGGGGGGACGGAGGGAGGGGAACGATAGCCCCCTGTCGATCCCCCTCCCCCTCCCCCTCTTCCCGCCCCCGTCCTCCCCAAGCTTTCCCTCTTCATTCTCCTCCTCGACCCTCGATCCTTCACCCAACACTGAAACCAACAATAACTTATGGTATAAACTCGTTGGTCGCTCAAAAACTGGAGCAAACACAAACCGTGACGACGCAAACTGTTCAACGATGTTGTTTCAAACGCTGTCTGTTGCTTCCGTTTCAAAAAAACAAAAAAACACGATGCAAAGCACACAGAAGCCTCGCAACCCAACAGCGAAACCAAACCACACCAAAACGAAACGCGTTGAAGAACGTGGGACAATCATCTGATTTCCGCAAGGGCCCCACAGAGTAAGGACGGAGTATTCGCAAAGAGACCACGAGGCTAGAATGAGGTTTTCGCTGGTAACACACGGGGATTTTCGCGAAGAGCCCGGGAAGGTAGCGCCAGAGCCCAAGAAAGTAGCGCAATGTTTTCGCCAAGGCCACACTGAGATATGATAAGGGCTTCGTAGGGAGGCCAAAGAACTGGGATAATGTCTTCGCGGTGTGCCAACGGAGATCATACGAGGATTCTCGCGAGGAGCCTGCTGAGTTAGCGCAAATTTGCCGCATCTGCCCCAATGAACAAGGACGACGTTCCCGTAGCGAGCTCAAGGAATCACGATGCGGTTTTCGCTGGTTTCCGCAAGGGCAGGCGCCGCAATAATCGAATCGATAAGTTGGAACGGCGATCGAAATGAATCGGATCGGAGGAAATCGGCAGCCGCATCGGGAAAAGTCGAATCGGCGGAGATCTGAATTTTAGTAGGCCTCCATTGAAAAATCGGAGCCCAAATCTGAATCCCAAATCGAATCGAATCGGAATCGGAAGCCATCGAAGTCGACTCGAATCGAATCGTGGGAATCGAAATCAGCCCTGCAGGGATTACAGTGTGCTAGGGCAAGGTTGTAGTAGGGCGCCCACAGAGGGGTTAGGACAAGGCTTTCGCGAGGAGCCACGGACGTTCAAGTGCGGATTCTCGAGAGGAGCCCTGGGGAGTTGGCACAGCGAGTTTTCGCAAGGGCGAGTTTTCGCAGTGAGCTTGAGGAGTTGTGACAAGATTTTCGATGGGAGCTCAGGGAATTCAGACGAGGAGCTTATTGAGGAGACCGAGGAGTTTGAACCATCTCTTCGGTAGTCGTTAGCGGCCATAGACATTAGCATACTGTGTTCAGAGGAGGCCCAAGGAATGAGGATAACGTTTTCGCTGGGCGATCAAAGAATTCATATGAAGATGTTTGTGAGGAACCCGGAGAGTTAGGATAACGTGTTCGCAAGTGGTTCCCACATCTTGTCCTCACTCCTTGAGCTCCCCACGAGAGCCGTATCCTAAAGCCACGGGCCACTAACAAACACCTTCTCCTAACTCCTCGGGCTTCTCACGAACATCCCCATCTGAATTCCTTGGGCTGCCAGCGACAATCTTATCCAAACTCCTTGGACCCCCTGCGAAAACCTTATCCTAACACCTTGGGCCACCAACGAACACCTTATCCTGACTCATCGGGGTCCTCACGAAAATCCTTCTTTGAAACCCTTCGGGCCACTATGCGGAAACCTCATCCTGATGCCTTGGGCCACTCACAAAAACTTAATCCTAGCTGCTCGGGCTCCCTAACAAAAAACATGATCGTAACGCCTTGGGCCTCATGAGCACACCTTATCATAATTCCTCGGACTCCATAGGAAGATCACCATCCGATCCCCTGAAGCTCCCAACGACAACCTTGTCCTAACTCCCGGGGCTCCCCGCGAAAACCGTGTCCGAACGCCCTGGGCCACTAACGAACACCTCATCCTGACCCCTCGTGCGCCTCACGAGCATCCTCGTCTGCACGCCTTGGGCTCCCAGCGAAGACCTTATGCAACCTCCTTGGGTCCCTTCGAAAGCCTTTTCCTAACTCGGTGAGGCTCTTACAAAAACACGCTGTGCTAACTCCCAAGGCTCCTCGCGAACACCCCCATCTGAATGCCAACGGCTTCCCGCTAAAGTCTGATCCTAACTCTTTGGGCGCCCTGCGAAAACCTTCGTATCCTAAATCAGTGTCGCCCCTGCGCAAACCATGTGATGCCCACCCTGAATCAGCTCGAACATGCTGATCTAATCTCCTCGGGCCCCCCTCCATCCTAACTCCTTTGGCTTCCAGCGAAAACCTGATCCTAACTCCTTGGGGCACAGACGCACACATCATCCTAATCTCTCGGGCTCCTTACGAACATCATCGTCGGATCTCCCTGGGCTCCCAGCAGAAGTCTTATCCTAGTTCCTTGGACTCCCTACGAAAGGCTTATCCTAACGCACGGCGGCCCTCGCGAACACATCGTGCTATCTCCTGGGGCCTCTCACGAAAATCAACATGTGAACTCATTGGGCCTCCTGCGGAAACCTTATCCGGACTCCCTTGGGCTCCCCGCGAAAACCTTATCTGACCTCGTTGGGGTCTTTATGGCAACATCGTGCTCACTCCTCGGGCTGCTTGCGAACATCCTCATGTGAACTCCTCCGGCTCCCTGCGAAACCCTGCTGCTGAGTCCTCGGACTCTCAAGGGAAACCGTATCCTTAACTCTCTCGGGTACTTGCGAACACGTTCTCTTTCTCTAAACAAGCTACTTACGAACACATTGTGCTAACTCCTCGTCTGCGAAAACAATCTGGGTCCCGCGCATGCATCGAATCATAACGAAGCCAACAAACCGCTGCTCCCTAAAAACTAAAAAAGCACAACACATTGAAACGGATAAACCCGATGATATCAAACAAGAAAACGCGAGACAAACGTCGCAAACCACATCGCTTGGCCTACCCAATCGTGTACGCAATCGTGGAGACCGAACAACGCAAGCGCCCCAAACGAACAACACACAAAACAACAAAACAAACCGCGGCCAGCGTTCAACAACGATTGTTGCCCTCCTCCTCCTCCTCCTCCTCCTTCTCCTCCTCCTCCTCGTCCTCGTTCTCCTACTCCGCCTCCTCCCCCTCCTCCTCCTCCTCCTCCTACTCCTCCTCCTCCTCCTCCTCCTCCTCCTCCTCCTCCACCCCGCCTCCTTCTCCTCCGCCTCCTCCTCCTCGTCCTCTTCGTTATCCTCCTCCTCCTCCTCCTCCTCCTCCTCCTCCTCCTACCCCTCCTCAGCCTCCCCGTCCGAGCAGGGCAGCGGGGCGAGCGTCCTTCCGCCGGTGGACATCGCAAACATCCGAGAAAGCAGGTGGTCGCCAAGAGACGCGAAACATCGTAGCGCCCCCCTGCGGCGGACCCGGGCCGTTTGCGAGCAGTCACTTTGCGAGTAGCGGACCGCGCTCGTCCAGTGGACATTCTCCCCCTCCCTCACGCATTAGTATCCTCTCTTCTCCCCCCGTCTCTCCCGCCCCCCCCCTTTCCCCCTCCCCCGGCCTCCCCCTCTCTCCCATTGCCGCTCCATCCACTCCAGTTAGTGCTGCTGGGGTTCGTCCTCGCCATCCTCCTTCCTCATCCTATAAGTTGTCTTGTTCCGCCCATCCTCAAGCTCACCCTCCACCTTGTCCGCCTATCTGCGTGCTTCCCCTTTCCCGATTGCGCATGACGCGATGTGTTTGTTTGTTGTTGTTGGTGGGTGGGGGGAGTTTCAGGTCGGCTATGACACACGTTCGCGTATGGGGAAACACATCAGTGCATGTGGAAGTGATGACATAAGAGGGTTGGACAGGATGTCAGATATGACGCGGGCGCACCCACAATCGAACACCCCAGTAACGGTGGGTGCGCATCCCAATGGTGCCCGTGCATAATTACATTTGGCATTGGTGGTGGAAAAATTGGGCCCACCATGGGTCAAGCCCCCCCAGAGAACAAAACGCAGCACGCGCACGCCCCTCCTTGAGAAAGGAAGTCGCTTGAAGCTTATATTGGGATCTGGCAGGAAGGCGCTCGAAGCTCAGGGGCGGTCTCAACCACCCAACCATGGGGGCGCGGAGCGTCCCGATGGCACCGCTGGAGGCGGCCTCGGGGTGTTGATACAGCCCGGGAGAAGGAGGAGAAGGAGGAGGAGGAGGAGGAGCAGGAGGAGGAGGAGGAGCAGGAGCAGGAGGGGGAGCAGGAGCAGGAGGAGGAGGAGCAGGAGGAGGAGGGGGAGGAGGAGGAGGGGGAGGAGGAGGAGGAGGAGGAGGAGGAGGAGGAGGAGGAGGAGGAGGAGGAGGAGGAAGAGGCGGAGGAGGAGGAGCAGAAGGCGGCGTCGAGGTGTTGAGACAGCCCCGGACTACTTAGGGGGGCCTGCGGAGGCCAGCTGGGACGACGTACCCTGGGTTGAGCAGGGACCAACCGTCCCGGCATTCCTAAGGCCTACCACGAAATGTTCTGAGAACTCCAACATGTTCTAATAACACCAACCATGTTCTTAGAACAGCTTCCCGATATGATAAAACAAGGCAGTCCCAGCCAGAAATGCTCTAAGAACATGTCGTGAAACCACAAAAGGTTATTATAAATTGTTTGGTAGGCCTATAAGCACGCCAGGACGCTTCGCCACTGCTTGATGGGGGGGGGGGGGCTTCATGCGCAACCCGCAGCCGTACCAGTCGTGCTTGGGGTCCGAGCAGCTGGGGTCGGAGGATCGCGCCGCATCGCCGAAGCATCGGCGACGCCAGCGCGGAGAGACTCGGACTCCACATCGAGCAGCGTCGGCGATGCACCAACAATGCGGCAAGATCCTCCGACCCCGTCTACCTCGACCCTTCCTAATCGTGCTTCTTCCCTCGAACTTGGGGCGTCCAAGAGGGGGGGCGTCCAAGAGAGGGTGCGTCCAAGAGGAGAGTTCGCAAATCATGGCCCGAAGCATGTGCGCGGCCAAGGGGGGGGCTGAAACATAAGGAGATGTCATGGCCCAAGCCATGATATCCCCCCGAGTAATCACCCTCCTTTTGTCTAGGCCTCCCAGATGCGGACCGAGTGAATGGGGTAATTAGGAGGCTCGTGCCGCATCGCTGATAGATCGGCGGTGTCGCCCCTGTATCGCCGATGCATCGGCGACGCGGCGCGATGCTCCGACCCCATCCACCAGGAGCCCGAGAAGGGACCTCATGGACACCTCCTGGGGTACACCTGGCGCATTTGTTCACCCCCGACTCGTTTTTTGACGGGCCCGGAGCCCGAAAACAGCCCCCAGGGACCGGAAAAGACAAAGATTCCAAACCTTCTCGAACCTCCCCGCCCCCCTCCCTGCCAGGATTTCGACGCGAATCCGGCGGTGGCGACGGGGGCCTCCCAGGAGGCCCCAAGAAAGGAAAGCGGACACAGGGTGGAGGTGTGGGAACTCCTCCTCCTCCTCCTCCTCCTCCTCCTCCTCCTCCTCCTCCTCCTCTTCCCCCCCCCTCCTCCTCCCCCTCCTCCTCCTCCTCCTCCTCCTCCTCCTCCTCCTCCTCCTCCTCCTCCTCATTATCCTCCTCATTATCCTCCTCATTATCCTATCCTCCTCCTCCTCCTCCTCCTCCTCCTCGTCCTCGTCCTCCCTCCTCCTCCTCCTCCTCCTCCTCCTCCTCCTCCTCCTCCTCCTCCTCCTCCTCCTCCTCCTCCTCCTCCTCCTCCCGTCCGGGGCCCTCCAGCGCGGGGCCCACCCGCAGGCCTCGGGACGGCGGCCCCCGCCCGCGGGCGCAGCGGGCCGCGAGGGCGCGGGCCGCGCCGCCTCGAGCCAGGAGAGCGGCAGCGGATGGCCGCGCTGGCAGCGCGCGCCGGTCGCGGCCCGGGGCAGGCGGGGCCACGTATGGGCGAGCCTTTGTGGAAGTCCCTGAGGGCCTCATACCC
>CAUYUJ010019636.1:0-22500 GCA_963575745.1 Prorocentrum cordatum
CTCTCTCTTCTCTCTCTCTCTCTCTTCTCTCTTCTCTCTTTCTCTCGCCTGTCTCCTCTCTCAACTCCCCCTCTCTCTCTCTCTCGCTCTCTCTCTCTCTCTCTCCTCTCCCTCTCTCTCGCTTCCTCTCTCTCTCTCTCTTGCTCTCTCTCTCTCTCTTTCTCTCCTTCTCTCTCTCTCTATCTTCCTCTCTCTCTCTCTCTCTTCCTCGCTCTCTCTCTCTCTCGCTCGCTCGCTCGCTCGCTCTCTCTCTCTCTCTCTCTCGCTCGCGCTCGCGCTCGCGCTCGCGCTCGCGCTCGCGCTCGCGTTCGCGCGCTCTCTCTCTCTCTCTCTCTCGCTCTCTCCCGCTCTCTCTCTCTCTCTCTCTCTCTTTCTCTCTCTCTCTCTCTCTCTCTCTCCTCTCTGCTCTCTTCGCTACTGGCTTCTGACGGAGTCTGGGTTAGGTGAGCCTGAGTGTGGGTGAGTCTGAGTATGGGTACGTCTGTGTGTGCCTGACTCTGAAGAAATGAATCTGAGTGTGAGTGAGCTTGTGTATGAGTGAGTCTGGGTGCGAGTCTGAATCCCAATGGTGCCCCTGGCAGTGTCTGGCGACTAGGAGGCCCGGGTCGACTCCTCTTTGGGAAGCCAAAATGCTGCCCCTGGCAGCGTTTGGTGACTATGAAGCCCCTGGTGGACCCCCCCTGGGGCTCCCAAATGATGCCCCTGGCAGCGTTTTGTGACCATGAGGCTCTCAAGAGAGACATGTTGGGGAGGCCAAACGGCAATTTTAGCTGAGACGTCCCACCAAAATCGGCGCGAACGGGCTCGTGATATCAGCCAGGGTGGCTCCCCCTTGGGCTCCCAAATGATGCCCCTGGCAGCGTTTTGTGACCATGAGGCTCTCAAGAGAGACATGTTGGGGAGGCCAAACGGCAATTTTAGCTGAGACGTCCCACCAAAATCGGCGCGAACGGGCTCGTGATATCAGCCAGGGTGGCTCCCCCTTGGGGCTCCCAATGATGCCCCTGGCAGCGTTTTGTGACCATGAGGCTCTCAAGAGAGACATGTTGGGGAGGCCAAACGGCAATTTTAGCTGAGACGTCCCACCAAAATCGGCGCGAACGGGCTCGTGAGATCAGCCAGGGTGGCTCCCCCTTGGGGCTCCCAAATGATGCCCCTGGCAGCGTTTTGTGATCATGAGGCTCTCAAGAGAGACATGTTGGGGAGGCCAAACGGCAATTTTAGCTGAGACGTCCCACCAAAATCGGCGCGAACGGGCTCGTGAGATCAGCCAGGGTGGCTCCCCCTTGGGGCTCCCAAATGATGCCCCTGGCAGCGTTTTGTGATCATGAGAGAGTGTGAGTGAAATCTCTTATCTTGTCTTAGCTTATCTTATATCAACTCATCTTATCGCATCATATCTTGTCTTATCTTATTACTCCATAGGCTGTCTTATCTTATATATTATCATACCTTGTCATATATCTTATCTTACCTTATCATATCTTGTGCTATCTTATCTTATCTTGTAGTATCTTATCTTGTCTTGTCTTATCTGGTGATTATCATTGGGAGGGGGGAGGCGCGAGCGGGAGGAAGGAGGAGCAGTGGGAGGCGTCAGAGTAATAACAAGAACCCCAATCCTTAGGATATGGGGAAAAATCCTGTTTGGGCCTCCCCCCCCTCGCGCGGTCAATCAACTAGTTACAGTAACCAGCAAGAAGTCAACTAGTTACAGTAACCAGCAAGAAGCAGAACTGTAACACTGGAAACTAAAAATTACAACTGGTACAGGAAACTGCGAATCACGCGCCTACAGCCTGGTGGCCCCACAAGGGGGCCGGCGGATTTATTTGTGTGTCCCAGGGCCCCTTCAGTAAGGATCGACGAGCGAGTCTCGACGATCCAGGTTTTTCGAGGGGGCAGGGCCTGTGGAGCCGCTCTTGAGAGCCTCGGGAGGGCTCCTGGGCGCCGCGGCTCTGGAAGAGTCCCCTCCTCCTCCTCCTCCTCCTCCTCCTCCTCCTCCTCCTCCTCCTCCTCCTCCTCCTCCTCCTCCTCCTCCTCCTCCTCCTCCTCCTCCTCCTCCTCCTCCTCCTCCTCCTCAGAGTCCCGCCAAGAGCTCTGGTCGGCATTGGACGCCTGAAAAAGTCCTGGGGCCGATTTCGTCGGGCGGGCGGCAACCGGGGGGCGTTGCGGTCGGGAGCTGTTGGATAGCGCGTCGCTCCGCCGGTTCTGGCCCAGCACGCTTCCCGCTTCGGCACGGCACGCTATGCACTGACCAGTCCCCAGGGTCAACGTCCCGAGCCTTTCCGAGCCTCCAGCCCCGCGGAGCGGAGCGACACGCTATCCGCTCGCCAGGGATAGCATGTCGCCGAGGGGTCCGGCCAGCAGGTAGGGGGGGTAAGGTTCGAGGTTCTGGGTTCGGCACTCTGGGTTTCGTAACAAGCTTGGGGGGGTACCCCCCCGACGGGGGTCGACCTCGCCTCGTCGTCGCGCCGCGACGGGGGTCGGAGCGCCTTCGGCGCGCGGTGGCTGTCCGCGACGGGGGTCGATGCGGGGCTGTCGGCGGGGGTGCCCCCCCCCCTCGCTTATTAAGAAACTCGGAGAACGGTATAAGTTGCAGCGTGAGCAGCGTGCAGAACTCGAGTGCAGAGGGGTCGGACTGGGCCGTCCTCCGCTCCCTGAGCGGCTGAGCCCAGGGTAGGGTTCGAGGTTCTGAGTTCGGTGAGGTGCTTGCCTCCTTCGACCTCCGGGGAGGGGTCCAGGGGCAGATTTAGGGGAACAAAAAGTGACATAAACATAAAAACTCGAAGGTCCGCGCGGATTTCTCGGATCGGCGCTGGACCCCCCTCCCTGGCGCGCGGAGCGCGCCAGGGGCGGCGCTAGAGGCGCCGCCGGGGGGCCCCAGCGCCGATCCGAGAAATCCGCGCGGACCTCCGAGTTGTTATTTTTAATTCACTTTTTGTTCCCCTAAAATTCTATACCGGATCTACCACTCTTCGCCCCTCTCTCTCGGCAGAGGCTCTCGAGGCCCATCCGGTTCGGACCCCCCGGGCCGCCTCCCCGAGGTCAGGGGGGGCGATCTATCTCCGGGCGGACGGCGACGGGGGTTCATTTGAACGTGGGATGATCGAGGATTCCAGGACTAGGAGGAGGAGGAGGAGGAAGAAGAAGAGGATCGGGTATAGCCAGGACCCCAGGTAAAGGGACCCGTTTAGTAGTACGCCCAGGAGCCCCTACATTGGCCAGAGTCACTAAATCAGGTCTGCCGCAGCTGGTGTTTTTCTGGTGACGGCAGTTCCGGTTAGTGGAACGGGGCGGGGGGGGCGTCCCCCAGTACACATCACCAAACCAGGTCCCCCTAAAGCCAGTTCTGCCAACGCCCGAGAGGAGGAGGAGGAGGAGGAGGAGGAGGAGGAGGAGGAGGAGGAGGAGGAGGGGGAGGCCCCCTGTGCTCGCCGCACCACCCTCTCGGGCCCTCCGCGCGTGAAGTGGAGGCGATCGGGGACTCCAGGAGACGGGTCCCCGATCGGCCCCCGAGCTGCCACCGCGGGCCCGGAGGGTAGGCGAAGAGCGCACGTTATGTTCACCCAGCGCTTATCGCCGCGCCCCCCCCCCCCCCACGAGAATGAGCACCCGAGCTCTGCCCAGAGCATGCCGAGGCTTCCTCCTCCTCCTCCTCCTCCTCCTCTCCTCCTCCTCCTCCTCCTCCTCCTCCTCCTCCTCGCGATCCCCTCTGGCCCCTCCCCTTCCCCGGAGACGAGAATGAGCACCCGAGCTCTGCCCAGAGCATGCCGAGGCTTGGGGCGTGCTGAACCTCTGCACGACGCTCCCTCGCCTCAGGAGAGGAAGAAGCGTACGGACACTACGAATCGTCGATTCCCAGGAGAAGATGGGAAAGTGTGGGAGGTGGGGGGAAGGCTGCCCCCGCGAACGAGCACCCGTCTGACGCCGTCTGAAGCCGTCTTGGGGGACTCTATGCTCCGACTTGGAGCCCTCTTGGGGTGCTCGAGGGCCGTCTTGGAGGCCATCTTGGGCGTTTTAGAGGCCTCTTGAGCCTTATTTGGGGCCCTCTTGGGGCCGTCTTGGGGGCCTCTTGGGCCGCTCTGGGGCTATCCTGGAAGCTTTTCGGGCGATCTTTCGGGGCTCTTGGGCCGTCTCGGGCCGCCGGAAGGCCGAAAAGAAGCCAGGAAAAAAATCCGGTCCCAGGCAGTAGGCCGAGACCTCTGGGATCGACGCTACGAAATAAACATGACGTCGGGGATCTGGGTCTCTTCCCCCTCCTCCGCCTCCTCCTCGATTCCTTGTCCTAATGAATAACTCCTCCCTGTTGCACCCCCGGGCGTGTCAGTAGGGCGGGCGGGGCGTTTCGCCGGAGACTTCCTCACCATTTGTGATCCTTCAGCTCACAGGCTTGCAAGAGTTGCACGAATCGAGGACGGGGCGTTTTGTTAACGTGGCTGTCGCCTTATCACCGCGCACATTCGTTTTTCAAAATGCAAGAGCTTCACGGATGGAGGGTGGGCAGAATTCAAATTGTGGGTCTCGCCCGAGCGCCGCGCGCATTCGTTTTAAAAGTTCGCAAAGGCTTCACGGATGGAGGACGGGGGGGGTTCAAAATGTGGGTCTCGCTTTCGCGCACCGCACATTTCGTTTTAAATGCTTGCAAGAGCTTCACGGATGGAGGGCAGCTCTTCTTCAAGATGCGGCTCTCGCGGCAGCGCCGTGCACATTCATTTTAAAAGTTCACAGCAGTTCCAAGGGTTCTCGTGGTGCACATCCAGAAATGGTATTGTGGCATGATGTCGTACTGTCAGGGCGCAACAGTTACAGACGGGCCGCTGAGCAGGGAGCATTGTCTTTTCAAAAGGGGCTCGGTCACGCGTTCCGCCCCTTTTTTAGCGGCGAGCCCCTCAGTGTTCTTTCGGATTGTATGGATGTATTTGCAAACAAGGGAGCCTCGTCTTCTAGATGTATCGTTCCTTAGGTCAGCGGCCCGACTGCACGTGATTCGCGGTGCTGAAGTCCCAGGAACGGTCTTCTTGCACGATTCGGGATCGTCAAGACCCAACAGTAACGATAATTCGCGGCGTTGGAGCCCCAGGAATGCTGGTCCGGCACAGTTGAGGATTTGCAAACGGTTATTTTCCACCGGGACACCTCCCTCTTTGAAGATGAATCCTTGCAGGGGCCTATGATGATGGAAATTGGAGGGAGGATGTATTGCAGTATCGTTGATGAGTCTTGGGCTTGCTCTGGTCCACCTCCTCCTCGTCCTCCACCACCTCCTCCACCTCCTCGATGCTCGACGATGCTGGAGGCAGGGCTCGCTGGTGATAGCCGATGCTCAGAAGCTCCTCCCAACCAGCGGTGCTGGCGGGAGGGGCGAGAAACCAGGAGGAGGAAGGAAGAAGGAACGACCGAACGTCCTCCTCCTCCTCCGCCTCCATCGGGCCTCGGAGCCCTCCGGAGATCCGTCGCGCTCAGAGTGGTGGCCCCGGCCTCCTCGCTCCAGGCGCGTCCTGCGGCGCGCGGGGCCGGGCGCTCGCCGGGCGGGCGGTGGCCCCCCCGTGCGGTGGGGCGCGTCGCCGCAGAGGCCGCAGGCAGCACAGCCTCGGCGTCGCCCACATGCGGCAGCTGCCGCGACGAGCTCCCACGTCGCGACCTGGCGCGGTCGCTGTCACCCCCCCCGCGCAGCCGCGGCGACGCCCGCGCCTGCGTTTTTGCGGCGTCGCGCCCACGAACGGCAATTGCATCTGCGGGCAGCTGCAATCGATGTCAACAGGGCGTTCGACGGCGTGGACCGCGACTGCCTTTGGGAAGCCTTACGGGAGCAGTGCGTACCGGCGCCGTACATCACCCTACTACAGAAGTTCTACAGTGGACAGGTGGCCACGGTGAAGAGACGTCAGCAGCAGGGGTTTCAACGTCGAACACGGTGACAAACAAGGCGACCTACTCAGCTCTTACCTCTGCAATGCCCTGCTCGAGCACGTGTTCCGCCAATGCAAACCAACATGGGAAGAAAGGGTTTTGGCATACAGATGGGGTATACAAAGCTTACGCTTCCGACTAATTCACGATTTGCTGACGATGTCCTACTACTCGCCCCCAATCTGCGCCAACTCAAATGCACCCTGCGTGGCTTTAAACGCACGGCCGCGAAGTGCAGACTTGAGCTGCACACTGACAAACCAAACTTCTCACAAATATGAGCAGGAGACGCGGGCAAACAACGAGTCACGCCGACGTCGACGGAGACGCGGTTGCAATCCTCTAAAAGCCGAAGAGACCCCCAAGCATTTGGGCCGGAAGCTGACGCTTCACGACTACCACCGGGCCGAGCTTTCCAACAGAATTGCCATGGGATGGGGAGCGTGAAGCAAACCCCGAAACGAATGGACAAGCAGCCGATATCCCCTTCATAGCAGGCCCAGACTGTTCAACGGTACGGTGACACCAACTGTCATGTACGGCTGCACCTCGTGGACGCTCACCAAGGACATGCTCCTACTACTGAGACGCACCCAGCGACGCATGTTATGTCTCATAGTGAACACGCCCAAGCGACGAGCCAACAACCAGACTACACCAGCCGACGACACGACCAGATCCGACCCAGAGCAGAGCGACGACGGAGCACAAAGCAGTTCCAACGACATCTGGCGGCAACACAACTTCGACGACGCCGACGAAGAATCCGACCTCGAACCTTGGTGCGCATGTATTCGCAGAGCGACTTATGCAGCCACGGAGCGGGCAACGCGCTCTCAAGTAGAGGACTGGACGATGTTGTACCACAAGCGGAAATGGCGATGGGCAGGACGCACAGCAACACAATCCCGACAGAGGTGGACCCGATTCGCTGCAGCCTGGAACCCCGACGCCCACAACCTGCGTCAAGCTCGCCGCAGACATGGTGGTCAGCGAAAACGCTGGAGCGACGACGTCACGCAGTTCTTACACTCTTAACACTCTACTATGACCCGGGACAAAAGCACAAACTGGGTGAAACTGGCTACGGACACTGTATTCTGGCAGTCGCTGGAGAACGACTTCATCGCCTACTCCAACGTCTAACTATCACGGGCTCCGGCCCGCCCGCGCCGGTCCCCAGGGCCCCGCTAGCCACCAGCCGACAGACACACGAGCTTCGCCTCGCCTCGCCCACAGGAGGCCCAAGGCCCGGGACCCAGGCGTTGGACTCTGGGCATCCCGGATGGGGTCGGAGCACATGGGGTCCGAGGATCGCGCCGCATTGCCGATGCATCGGCGATGCGTTTCGATGTGGCGCCCGGTTTTCTCCACGCCGACGTGGCTGATACATCGCCGGCGTCGCCGATGTATCGTCCATGCGTGTGTGATGCATCGACGATGCGGTGCGACCCTCCGACCCCATCTTTTCCGGCCGAATATGCGAGGCCTCTTTGGGCGTCTTGACCTCTCCTTGGCCTCCTGGGGGTGCGCTTGTCGCCGGTAAGGCTTCGGGTTGCGCACGGGCGGCCCCGCGAGCTCTGGTGTATCGTGCTGTTCTAGACGGGCCCCCGGAGTAGCCCCGGGCGGTTTCGAGACCCAAACCCCGATTTGGGGTCGCGGAGCGCCCCAGAGGCGCTGCCAGGGGTGCTGAGACTTCCCTGGGGTATCCGGGGGGTGGCCTATTGAGGCCAGCCGAGGCCAGCTCGGGGGCTGTCTGTGTGCAAGCCCAAGCTTTACTGTGCGCCGCCACGACTGGGGAGCAGCAGGAGGGGGAGGAGGCGGCCTCGTCGAAGCACATGGCCACCGCAAACTCCGTCGCCACAGCTGACCCCAACCGCCAGCTTCAGATTTGTGGCGCCACCCATTTTTCATCGGCAATCCTTCGCCATGAACGGCAGGGGCCCTTTTCAAAGCCATGTTGTCGCCGTTTTCGAAGCCCCAGGGCCCTTCCTCAGCCCCAGGGCCATCAAGAGCTACTCAGTATGGCCAGTGCTGGCTGATGGCAAGCCTCCAGGTCCAGGACGCGTTTCCCCCAGGACGGTTTGCCTTGAAGCCAAATCTTCCCTCCCCATCCCTCTTCCTCCTCCTTGCTCATCCTACGTCCTCCTCATCCTCCTCCTCTTCCTCCTTCTCCTCCTCATATCATGCTTCCCTCCTCCTCCTCCTCCTCCTCCTTCTCCTTCTCCTCCTCCTCCTTGTCCTCCTCCTCCCCTCCTCCTCCTCCTCCTCCTCCTCCTCCTCCTCCTCCTCCTCCTTACCGTCATCATCATCATCATCATCATCATCATCATCATCATCATCATCATCATCATCATCATCATCATCATCCTCATCCTCATCCTCATCCTCATAATCATCCTCATCCTCATCCTCATCCTCATCCTCATCCTCATCCTCATCCTCATCCTTGTCCTCATCCTCCTCATTATTTCACTTCCTCATCCTCCTCATCCTCTTCCTCCTCCTCCGACTTTTTCCTGGTTATCTTCCCTCCTCGAAGTTGTTCCTCATTGAGGGCCCTGTGCGGTAGTTGGCGAACGACCAGCCGGTTTGGAGAGCCCACTATCAATTGTAATATTTGCGGGCGTGCTCGTGGGGCCACGACATCCTGCATTGGTTGTGCTGCCCTGTTTAGGGAGGGCCTGAGTTGGCATGCTGCCCAACCTTCCGAGTGTCCCCTCAATGCCGATCATGGGATTTTGGAGGCGGCTGGGGCCCTGGCAGGGTCTGCGATAGATGGGCCCCGAGAAAACTGGTCAAGAGGGGGGACGAGGTCAAACGCATTTAAAATCGCACCACAGGACCCCTCCTGGGGTCCAAGCTGACCAGCTTTAGGTCGGGCATGTCCCTCTACAGGCGGATTTTGGACGAAAAATGAAAAATACGCCACAAAAAAAACAGTCAACAATAAAAATGATAGGGAAATCGTCCCCAGGCTATTTTTCTACTACTTTTGAATACTCCTGCAGGGGAGCATGCCCGACTCAAGACCAGCTCTTCGAGCCGCGCCTGGCCGTGGCGAGGAGGTGGGGCCCCCTGCAGCCCCCCCCGCCCTGCAGGCCGGAGCCGGTGCCGGGCCACCCACTCGGGCCGGGCGAAAGGGGGGGGATTGCGAAAGGGGTGGTTACGAAATTTGCTGCATGCAGCTGATTTCGGCCTCACCGAGGGGCCCATTCCTCGATACATAGTCGCCTCCGGCGCCGGGAGGCGCCGGGAAAATCAGCTACGTGAGCTGATTCTCAACCCCCCCCTTTGCTATCCCCCCCTTTCGCCCGACCCGACCCACGGTGGGGGCGTCTGTGAAGGAATCTGTGCCCAGGAGGCCTCAGACCCTGCGGGGTTCTGCCAGACCGTGAGGAGGAGGAGGAGGAGGAGGAGGAGGAGGAGGAGGAGGAGGAGGAGGAGGAGAGGAGGAGGAGGAGGAGGAGGAGGAGGAGGAGGAGGAGGAGGAGGAGGGTGGAGAGAGGGTGGAGGAGAAGGAGGAGGAGGAGGAGGAGAAGGAGGAGGAGGAGGGTGGAGGAGAAGGAGGAGGAGGAGGAGGAGGGTGGGCTCCTTGTCCGATGGTGAGGGCGGCAGCGATGTCCGTGGCCGATCCACGATGGGAGCTGCACGAACTTCGCTGCCTCAGTACGCCCGTTTTCATACGCAGCTCGTGCCGTTCTCGTGACGTCCGTGTCGACACGCTGCGTGTTGGATCAGCGCGTTCTGGCCTTGACGTGAGGCCCCTCCTTCTGTCCCCCTCCCTCTTTGTTAATTCAGGCTTCGCGCGGCCCGCTTAGTCTCGACCGGAAGAGGTGCGCTCTCGACCCGCGAATCAAAAAAGTGTTGGATCAACGCATTGGCCCACGCTTTGGCGAACGCATCGCGCCAGGCTGACGTTTTTTTTCCAATCCGCGCGTGAGCTCCGTGTCGAGACGCCACGCGTTGCGTGCTGCCTATCTGGGGCACCTGAGCCACGAACTGCCAGACCGTGAGGAGGAGGAGGAGGAGGAGGAGGAAGGAGGAGGAGGAGTGAGGAGGAGGGTGGAGGAGAAGGAGGGTGGAGGAGGAGGAGGGGAGAGGAGGAGGAGGAGGAGGGTGGAGAGAAGGAGGAGGGGGTGGAGAGGAGAGGAGGAGGAGGAGGAGGAGAAGGAGGAGAAGGGTGGAGGAGGAGGAGGGTGGAGGGGGAGGAGGAGGAGGAGGGTGGAGGAGGAGGAGGAGGGTGGAGGAGAAGGAGGAGGAGGAGGAGGAGGAGGGTGGGTTCCTCATCCGGTGGCTCCTCACCAGATGCCCGTGGATTCCCGATCCCGCGGTCCCTGCCCGGACGCCCCCGCCGTAGCGGCCCCCACCGCACCGGCTCCGGCCCGGAGCTCGCCGCTCTGCCGCGCGGCCCCGCGCGTGCCTGTCCCCGCCCTCCGCCCGCGGGAGAGGAAGGCCCGCGCGTCTTCGGGCGGGGCTCGGCGCTGCCCTGCTTTATGTCGGGCGTGTCCCCCTACTGGGGGATTTTCGACGAAAAGTAAAAAATACCATAAACAAAAACCCAAAAAGGTCGAAAAATACTCAAAAAGTTGCCCCCAGACTATGTTTGGACTATTTTTTGATTTTTGTTTGGGGTATGTTTTATTTTTCGTCGAAAATCTCCCTGTAGGGGGACAGGCCCGACATAAGCCTTGCTGGAGCTCGGCCGTGTCTCATGGTTCGCGTTGCCAGGGAGGTACAGGAGAAGAGGGGGAGCACAGCGAAGGGCAGGACGAGAAAGAACGCTCAGGTCCAGCCCCGACACATAGTCGGAGGGGGCTGGGACGAGGATAGCTCCGTCCCAGGACGTTCTGGAACGCTCTCAGATCGTTCCGGAACGCTCTGAGGAGGCCGCGGCGCCCGAGACATACTCCAGAGCCGCCCGATCTCGGAGATTCTGGATTTCTCCTCGCCCGATGTTGTCCTCGTCCTGGCTTCGTCGTACATCTCCGTATCCGCGGCCTCGCGGGCCAGGCCCTTGGGCCGCGCCCCCGCGGGTGCGGGGCGTATTTTTCGCGGGTGCCCCGCGCGTAACGTAGCCGTGCGACCGCGTGCGCGCGGGATCGGGCCCCGGATTCCAGACCGCGAGGGCGCTGATGGTGTAGGTTTCGGGGGCGGACAGAACCCCCAACAGTGACACGTCGATTAGTGAATTGTCCGTTCTCGGTTCTCGAGAGGGCGCCGTGGCCGTTATTTCCCAGGCTTGCGCCCGCCAGGTTTGGGCCTCAGGTCGTTTTCACTAAACCATGTTTTACTAAAGGGAGGTCTGTCCATCCCCGAAGGTTCATGCGGCGTTGGCGCGCCAGTGACGCCAGCGAAGGCGTTCAAGGTTGAATTCTGCGACGTGGAAGCACCGACGGGCACGGCAACGCCACTGGACTTAAGTCGGGCTTGTCCCTCTACAGAAGGAGTAATCAAAAACCGGCCAAAAAATAAGTCTGGGGACGATTTTCCTGACATGTTTCAGACTATGTTTGAAAGTTGTCTTGTGTGCTTTATATTCTTCGTCCGAAATCCACCTGTAGGGGGACACGCCCGACCTAACACTTGACCCGACTGAATTCGACCTGAAGCGATCGGGGCCACGATCGCTTCAAGGTGGAATGATCGACGCGGTGTCAAGAAACCCTTGCGCGCGGCAGACGCCGCACGAATTTGCCGCACGGATATGTTCACTGGTCGTGATCCGTCCCGCACCCCGCCGCTATCAGCCGAAACTGTGACCGACAAAAAATCGGTGACCGAAAACGTGCCCGAAATTGTGGCCGAAATGCAAGCCGCCTTGCTCTCGAACAGAACATGTCGGTCGGGGAGCGGACCCAAGCGGTGTGTGGCGATTTCGGGGGCCGTTCTCGTGGCGATGTCGTTCTGGGCGGATTCTAAGGCAAAACGCGGGAACCCGAAAACAAAACGAGAACGGAAAACTCTGTTTGGGTCGAGCCCTGATTTCGGTCACACGCGGGCGCGGTCGGGTAAGCTCGGGCGCCCAGTTTCGGCCGCGCTCGGGCAGATCGTAGGACACAGGTTCGGTCACGGCGCTTCCCCGATGGAGGGCGACGCTGCAGTCGACCCACAGTTGCTCAGGAAGGGCAGCCTGCCCAAGGGGGGGTACCCTTGCATCCTTCTCTCCTCGGCCTATCCGTGGCCACTCGTTGGCCGCGCCCCGCCCGACGACCTTCGAGATGGCCTTCCGAGGCCCTTGCATCCATACCGCGCACCCTCATGATGCGGGTTGACTGTGCCCTCCTCCCCTCCTCGTCCCCCTCCTCCTCCTCCTCCTCCTCCTCCTCCTCCTCCTCCTCCTCCTCCTCCTCCTCCCCCTCCCCCTCCCCCTCCCCCTCCACCTCCCCCGCCTCCTCCTCCTCCTCCTCCTCCTCCTCCTCCTCCTCCTCCTTCGCCTCCTGATTCACGGTGACACGTTGATTCGCGGTGTTGAAGTCCCGGGGATGGTCTTCTGGCACGATTCAGGATGTTCAAGACGCAACAGTAACGGTGATTCGCGGTGTTGAAGTCCCAGGAATGGTGTTCTGGCACAGTTCCGGATCTTCCAACGGTTGTCTTGGAACGGGGCTGTTCTTTCAGTGAAAACCATTTTTCTAGGGGCTTCTGAAAGTGAACTTGAAGGGAAGTTTGATTGCGATATCGATGCTTAGGTTTACAGTGGTTCTCCTCCTCCTCCTTTTCCGTTTCCTCCTCCTTCTCTTCCTCTTCGTCCTCTTCTTCCTCCTCCTCCTCCTCCTCCTCCTCCTCCTCCTCCTCCTCATCCTCCTCCTGCTCCTCTCTACAAGGCCAAGGAGGGCTACTTGCAGGGCCAGATCGGCAACCCAGAGGGCCCGGAGAAGCCGAACAAGAGCTACTACGACCCGCGCAAGTGGGTTCGCGAGTCGGAGGTGAGCATGGTGAAGCGGGTCAAAGAGAGCTGTTCAGACCTGAACAACGTGAGTGCGTAGATAGAGCGAGCCCGATCTGAGTCTGCATCCAGCCCTCTCTTACCCTCTGATCCTCGTTGCTGTGTTCTCATGTGTGCCTCCTCGCCTTTTGGGCTCAAGGGTTGTGGCAGTCCCGCCATTCCGATAACCACGGGGCCAACAACGATTCGACGAGGGGAACCCCAAGTGTGCGTTTCGCTTCGCGTGCCCAACCCGTCCTTTGGACCCGTTCAACTGGATACGAGCAGGATTGAGAGTGTAAGGTTATAGCGGAAGCATTAGAGAATTGTGAACGGCGAAGGTTGGAGAGCGGGCGAAGAAAATACATGTTGTGTGCTGTGTGTTGTGTGTTGTGTGTGTTGTGTGTGGGTGTGTGGATGTGTTGTACGTTGCGTTGGAGCAGCTCGCCGCTTCCGCGGTCTCATCCTGGCGCCTGCCTGCTCCCAGGGCCTTGTCTGTCTGTCCTGTGGTCCCCTCGAGGCCCGCCCTTGCGGCTATGAAGGCACTTCGCCCTCTCGCTTGCATTGTGCTGTTCTGCTCCCCGCCTCCCAGCCTGCCCGCCGCCTCTCCCCTTCTCCCCGTTGTTCCCTCGCGTAGCCCCCCCTGCGAGTGAAGCGGTTGATCCCCTATGGGCGGATCCTGTGACGTGACTTGGGCCAGTCGCGCGCGCGCGTCTTCGCTTGACCGACTGCGTCGCGCTGTCGCGCGCGTACCCGCACAGCCCCCCCAAAAAAAATGTGCGTGTGTGTGCGTGTGTGTGTGTGTGTGTGATTGCAGTTGCGTTTGGGTTTGGCCGCCTGTTTGTGTGTCTGTGTGTGTGTCTGCGCCTGTGTGCTGTGTTTGCGTTTGTATGTCTGTGTGCGTGCGTGCGTGCGTGCGTGTCTGAATGCCTGCGTGTGAGCGTGGTTTTGTTTGGGTGTCTTTGCTTGGCTTGTGGTGGTGTGCGTGTATGGTTTTATGTGTGCTTGGGTCTGTGCAGGTGTGCCTTTGCGCGTGTATGTGTGTTGTTGTGCTCTTGATTGGCTCCGCCGCGACGCCAACAAATGGGTGTGTGTGTGTGCGTGTGCGTGTGCGCGTGTGTGCGTGTGTGCGTGTGTCCGTGCGTGCGTGTGTGCGTGTGTGTGTGTGTGTGTGAACGTGTGTGCGTGTGTGCGTGTGTGCGTGTGTTGCGTGTGTTGCGTGTGGTGTATGCTGTGTTTGTTGTGTGTTGTGTGGTGTGTGTGTTGTGTGTTGTGTGTGTTGTGAAAGATTGTGGGTTGTGTGCATTGTGTGTTGTGTGTTGTGCGTGCTGTGTGTTGTGTGTTGGTTGCGTGCGTGCATGTGTGCGTGTGTGCGTGCATGTGTGTGCTGTGTGTTGTGAGTGTGTGTGTGTGTGTGCGTGCATATGTGTGCGTGTGCGCTTGTTTGTGCGTGTGTGTGTGATTGTGGTTGTGTATGTGTTTGTGTGTTTGCTGTGTGGTTGTGCTTGTCTCTGTGTGTGTGAAAGAGAGAGAGAGAGAGAGTGCATGTATGTGTGTGAGAGAGAGTGTGTGTAGTGCGTGTGAGAGAGAGTGTGTGTGTGAGAGAGAGTGTATGTGTGTGTGAGAGGGAGAGCTTGTGCGTGTAAGAGTGAGGGCGTGTGACAGCGCGTGTGTGTGCGTATGTGTTCGTTCGTTCCCCAGGTTTCCCCACTGCAAGGGGAACACCGTATCCGCACACCAACTCGAGTCAGCCGCGCGCAACACAAGCAATGCTGGTGGCGGTGGCCGAGGGGGCGGTACGTGGGTGCGGTATGGTCCACTGTTCAGCCCAACACCGACACACCCGAACGCACGCTGCTCTAAACCCCCCATCCGTCAAGGACCAGCCCCTTCTAAGCCCTGGTGGCACCGGCCGTTGCCAAAGACGCGCGTCGCATCACTTGGCGGCGCGCAGAGGGGGGTAGGGGGAGGGGGGAAGGCTTCTTAGAAGCACCCCTGCTTCTTAGAAGGCGCGGGCCTTCTCTGTAGACGTAAGGCCGAGGCCTTCTAAGAAGCAGGGCGCTTCTAAGAAGCCTTCCCCCCTCCCCCTACCCCCTTTTGCGCGCCGCCAAATCACACAGGCGCGAACCAGCTCCCACGACACCGCCAGGCAGGCGTGCGTGCATGCTGCCGTGGTGTGTTGCCCGCTGTGGCGCGGAAGGTGGTCCGGCAATTCCGGAGGACGTGATGCGGGCGCACCGCACGACTCCGCACAAGCGCTCTACAGAGTGCGTGGAAGCACGGGTGGGTGAGAGAGAGCGCACCTTTTTCCGCTCCAGACTCGTTCGCACCATCGCACCCGAACGGGGAAGCTGGGATGAGCAGCAGTTCGGTCCACGTGCCCTCGCTCCTGAGCGAGGCCCCCGGGACAGCGCTACGACCCCGAGCAAGAGGGGCGACGAATGACAACGACGGGGGAGAGGCAAGGAGGAGGAAGGAGGGAGAGGGGAGAAGGGGGCGCTCGGATCGGCCTCGTCGACCGAAGTCTCGCTCCGCCGGCGCGGCGGGCAGCACGACGACGTGCTTGGCGAGCGAAGCCGCCCACGGCGCAGCTGGCAACCAGCAGAAGCAGCCACGCATCCTCCCGGCACCGAGACTTGCGGTGATCCTGGCGAGCAGCCTGCGCAAAGCAAGCCCACCATCCAGACACCACGAGTCGGCCGACGGGGAGGTGGGAGGAGAAGCCAGACGCGAGCATGCAGCCCAGCACTGGAAACGGGCGACCGCCTCCGAGCAGCATAACAGACGGCGGAGTCCCAGGAGGCCCGCCTCAACGCCATCGCCCTCCCACCGGAGCCTCAAACCACGCCACAGTGGCTTGGGGCCGCGATGGGGCACAGAGAGAGAGCGGTGAAAACACATACCATGACATCACCCAGAGAGGACACTACGGCGATGCAGTATGCAAACGGCTACGCTTCCACCACAAACGGCCACGGACACGACGGCACAGCGCGACACATCGAAGCACGGAACAGCGAAGCTGCGCGTGTGCGTGTGCGCGTGGCCAGCACGTCACAGCACATCACAGCACACCACACCACAGCACAGCACATCACAGCACACGCCCGTTGACGTGTGTTTGTGTGTGGGCTGGCTTTGACGCGCGCGCTTCTCTGTTTTCCGACCTTCTACGCCCTGTCGCCGCGCGCAGAGCCGCGACGCCCAACAAGTGTTTCATTGTGTGTGTGTGTTTTTGTGTGACCGCCCTGTCACTGCGCGCAAGGCCGCGACGCGAAAAGTGTGTGTGTGTGTGGTATGTGTGTGCTTGTGTATGCTTGTGTGTTTGTGTGTGCGCGTTTGTGTGCAAGTGTGTATGTGTGTGTGTGTGCGTGCGTGCGCTCGTGCGTCTTATGTGTTGTATGTTGCGCTGTGCGTTTGATGTTGTGTGTTGTGCGTTGTGTGTTGTGTGTTGTGTGTTGCGTGCTGTGTACTGTTGTTGTGTGCTGTGTGTTGTGGGTTGTGCGTTGACTTGTGTGTGGTGTGTGTTGTGTGTTGTGTGTTGTGTGTGTGTGTCTGTGTTCGTGTCTGTGTTGTGTGTTGTGTATTGTGTGTTGCGTGTGTGTGGTTGGGTGGGTGTGGGATGGGGGAGGGAGTCCGGTTTATGGCTGCCTGCGGCTGCGAGACCCAAAGCGGTCTCTGAGGGCTCGGGCGCTGCTAGTCGTGCGCGCGTGTTTGTTGTTGTTCGACCTTCTCCGCCCTATCGCTGCGCGCAGGGCCGCGACGCCAAAAAATGTGTGCGTGTGGGTACGTGTGTGTGCATGTGTGTTTGTGTATGCTTGTGTGCGTTTGTGTGTTCGTGTTGGGGGGTGAAGGGTGTGTGGTGTGTGTGGTGTGTCTTGCATATGGTGCGTGTTCGTGTGTCTGTGCAACTCCGTAGCCCAGGTTGCTTGACGCGCGAGCGGATCGCCTCTGCCGCGCCGCGGTGGGAAGAGTGCTTATATGTCTGTATGTGTGTCTGGTGTCTATGTGTGTGTGTGCGTCGAGGGGGGTAGTTTTTGTTCTGCACGCCGGCTCGCCCTGCGCCGTCCCCGACCTGCAAAGCCGAGAATGCCCCGTGCTGTCACTGACGACGGTGACGTCACTTGTGTGCGTGTGCGCGTATGTGTGTGGATGTGCTGTTGTGTGTGAAGGCGCGTGTGCGTGTGCATGTGTGTGTGTGTGCCAGTGTGCCTGTTTGAATGTATGTGTGTCTGTGTGTTATCTGAAGTGTCTGCGTGTGTCTGTGTGTATCTGCAGGTGTCTGTGTGTGTCTGTGTGCGCGTCTCTGTGTGTGAGCGTGTGTGTGTGTCTGTGCGTGTCCGCCTTGTGCAAACCATCCTTGGGTGTGCGTGCGGATGGGAGCTGTATTCTCGCCATGTGGACTCTTGCCGCGGTCCCAGCCAGCTCCACACATAAAAGTGTGTTTGTGTGCGTTTGTGGTGCGCGCTCGAGCGGCGTCCATCCCGGCCGCGTGCGACCGAACAGTATGTTTGTGTTTGTAAGTGTCTGCGAGCCAGTCCACCAAGCTGCTACTCGCGACGTTGCCACTACCTCGCCTTTGGAGGAAAATGTGTGTCTGTGTGTGTGTGTCCGTGTGTGCGTGTCTGCGTGTGTCTGCGTGTGTTTGCGTGTGTGTGTGTGTGTCTCTGTGCATGTTATGTGTTTGTATGTGTGTGTGTGTGTCTGCGTGTGCTCTGTGTGTTGTGTGTTGTGCATATGTGGATTTAGCTCGCAGGGCGCCCCCGGCGCTCGGTTTTCCCGCGCCAGGGGGCCCTTGCCTCCGCCGGACATATTCCTCCTTCTCCTGACAAGCTTTGCGTGCACAGTGCCGCCCATGTCCTCCAAGGGGACAACCGAACGCCAGGCTATCAAGCTCTCTGGCCCGCTACAGCACTCCAGGACAGAACAGATGCGACTTTTTAACGTTTTCCACACGGCGCCTGCGTGTCGATGCGCGGCGACAGGCCCGCGTCTGGATGCGCCAGGAGGGCCCTTCCAGAAAAGGAGCCACCCGTGCTCGACCGCTCGTCGTCGACGGGGGCCCGCAGGGCGGGCGCGCGGCGGGAGGCGGCGACAGGGGACGCGGGCTGCCGCAGGGAAACCAGCGCCAGTGCCCTCGGGGTGCGCGGGGTCGGCCGCACGCCTGCAGGACGGGGGCCTGGACGTGCGATGCCCTGATTGCTGCAGCACGCGGTCCCCGAAGTCCCCACTCCTTCCTCGGGGCCGTCTCTCCATCCCGAGCCGTTTCTGGCGGCCCCCTGGCCCGACGAGGGCCCCCAGAGGCCAGCAACGGCGAACGAGTTTCCGTCGTGGTTTTCGTTTCTGGGCGCGAGCAGGTACGGTCTAGGCTTCCTAGATGTGGCCGGAAGATCACGCCGCATCGCCGATACATCGGCGATGCGGCTCGATGTGGAGCCCGATGTTCTCCACGCAGGCGTCGCCGATGCATCGCCGACGTCGCCGGTGCATCGGCGCGATGCGGCGCGATCCTCCAGCCAAAATTTACTCGACCCCATCTGCGAGGCCTGTATATGCGGAGTGGCTATGCACAAGCAGCACATGCGAAATGGCCAGGACACATGGCGCGCGGCTTTCGGGTCGCGCACGCCGGCTCAGAGAGCTCGGCCAGGCGGCGCAAGGGAGAGGGGGAAGCGCGGCCGCGAAGATCGTAGGAGTTCGGTCGTGCCTTCTACCACCTCCTCCTCTCCTCGATGGGCCTGTTGGTCCAGGCTGCCCCGCCGCTCTCTCCCTTTTCCTTTTCTCACCGCACAACTTGTTGCTGCCTCCTCCTACTCCTCCTTCTCCTCCTCCTCCTCCTCTTCCTACTCCTCCTTCTCCGCCTCCTCCTTCTCCTGCACCTCCTCCTCCTCCTCCTCCTCCTCCTCCTCCTCCTTCTCCTCCTCTTCCTCCTCCTCTTCCTCCTCCTCCTCCTCCTCCTCCTCCTCCTCCTCCTTCTCCTCCTCCTTCTCCTCCTGCGCCGTGGGAAGGAGGATGAGGGACGGGGCGCAGGAAGGTAGCACCTCGACCCCCTACACCAGGCTTCTCATGGGGTATTGCCAGTATTCCACGTGTTTCCTTGTTGTTGTGTTGGAGTGTACCCATCCTACACATGCACTGTCGATCGTATCTTTGCCCGTCAGGGGGTGTGCTCGTCAGGGGTATGATCGCTGTGTCTTCGTTCATATCCATGTCCAGAACGGGCGACCACTTTCCCCTGTCAGTGGGTCGGGCGGACAGGGGGCAGAAGTGGTCCTGTTGCGCCACCCTGTCCCGCCCAAAAGTTCCTCTCTGCGCGCGCGCCTCCCCTCCCTGCCACTCTCCCCGAGGGTCCGGGGAATTCGGGCCGAACGAAAGGGGGGGATAGGGAAAGGGGGGGGGGGTCGAAATCTGCTGCATGCAGCTGGTTTCGGCCCATCCGAGGGGCCCATTCCTCGATACATGGGCGCCGGGAGGCGCCGGGAAAATCAGCTACGTGAGCTGATTCTCAAACCCCCCCCCTTTGCTATCCCCGCCTTTCGCCCGGCCCGAGGAATGCTCGCTCTCGCCAGCGGCGCGACGAAGGGGCGCCCCTTCCTGTGGCACCGCCTGGACGGCTCCGCGCGCTGGCTCTGCGCCGAGGAGCCGGCCAGTCGGATCGTCGACAGCCACGCAGCTCGCGCCGCACCGCATGGGCGAAGCGGCACGGCGCCCGAGGTACTGAGATGTTCTGAGGGACCGCCCGAATTTGCACAAAGGCAAACACACACACACACACACACACACACACACACACACACACACACACACGCGCACGCACGCACGCACGCACGCACGCACGCACGCACGCACGCACGCACGCACGCACGCACACACACACACACACACACAACATCGTTTGGCGGTCGCGGCCTAGCGCGCAGCGACGAGGCGGAGCAGAGCGTCCGAAGACGGGGGCGGCAGGCACCCGACGGACGGCACCGACGGGGAGCAAAGGGGCCGGGCCGAGAGAGAGCCGAAAGGCGACGGGAGGCCGGCCGTGGCCGGAGAGGAGGGGGGCGGCAGGGAGTGGAGCGCCAGGCGGTCCCAAAGCGGTCCTCCCTCCTCCCTCTCCACCCCTCCCCCCTCCCCTCCCCCTCCCACTCCCCTCCCCCCCCTCCCCCTCCCCCCCCCCCCTCCCTCCTCCTCCGCCTCCTCCCCTCCTCCTCCCCCCCACTCCCTCCTCCGCCTTCCCCTCCGCCTCCTCCCGCCTCCTCCGCCTCCTCCTCCTCCTCTCCTCTCCTCTCCTCCATCCTCCTCCTCCTCCTCCTCCTCCTCCTCCTCGGGGAGGAGAGGCGGAGGCAGCGCGGAGCTGCGGGCACTGGGTTTCTCAATGACTTGGTTGCCTCGATACGCGCTTCTTTTGAAACGAGCACGTCCCGTGTGCAAGACGTCCGTGTCAATACGTTGCGTGTTGGCTCCACGTGTTGGACCACGTTTTGGCGAACGTATCGCGTTGGGCCTTCGTTTTTAGATCTACGTGTTAAGCTCCGTGCCAATACATACGTGTTGCGTGTTGCGTATCGGGGCAGCTAAGCTTCGTAAGCATGGGCGGGGTACCCCCCCGACAGGGGGTCAACCTCGCATCGTCGTCGCGCCGCGACAAGGGTCGGAGCGCCTTCGGCGCGCGGTGGCTGCCCGCGACGGGGGTCGACGTGGGGCTGTCCGCGGGGGCGGCGCCCCCCCGACGCTTCTTGAGAGACTCCGAGTAGGGCCGGGGGTGGCGCCGGGTGCCCCCGGCCCAGGGTGCCCCACGGGGCTGGGGGTTGCGCCAGGGGCCCCCGGCCCTGCGCTCCATTCTGGAGCCCCACGGGGCCCCCTGGACCTCGTGAGGGGTGCTCCTGGAGGCCGAGGGGGCATCCTTTTGGACATCCTGGGGCGCCTCGGGCCAGGGGCACTTTCCAGCAGGCGCCCGACGGGGAGCGGAGCCCCGGGCGGGCGCTCGGAGCGAGGGGGGAGGACGGCGCGGCCGCGAGGGGGTCCCCTTGGAGGGGCCCCGCTTCTGAGAGCAGGCCTCCACCGCAGGACCAGCAGACCCAGGACGCGAGATCCTGGCCGGGAGCTGGACCAGGAGAGAGCCGAGCTGGTCGTCCGCGCAGAGGTCGGGGTCCAAGCTGTGCTCCTCGCCGTCCCCCTGCGAGTGGACCGTTCACGACGGCCCGCTCCTTCCAGAGAAGGGCGGCCCGCGCGGCGCGGGGAGCGTCGACCGCAAGCGCGGCCCAGACGCGATCGAGGAGGCTCCTCGCGGAAGAGCCGCCCGCTCGCGCTCGCGGGGGCGCCGCCCTCGGGCCCGGAGAGGGCCCGCTGCTCGGGCGGAGGGGCCACGTCGGGGGCGTCGCGGAGCCCGCCAGACCGCGCCCTGGTCTTGGTCTTGGGGGGGGGGGGCCAGGTCGGGTCTGCCCCTCTACAGGAGGAAGATTCCGGAGTGGTCAAAAAATCGTCTGGGGGCGACGCTTGGAGTATTTCTGAGCACTTTTAGCATCATATTTTGACTCTTTCTTATTTTTCGTCCGAACTCCGCCTGTAGGGGCACATGCTCGACCCAAGGTTGGGCGAAGGGCCGGCGCCGATGGCGCCCCCAGCACGGCGAAATCCACCACGCTCGGGCGCGAGCAAACAGGGGGAAACGCGGCGCGCCTGCGACGGCACCAGGCAGGGGAGGACTGGCGCCGCTTCGGCGCCCGCGCGCGTAGGCCAGGAGGTCCGCGCGGGCCCTGGGAAGAGCGGCGGCTTCCAGCCGAAGCCTGGCGCGCGCGTGCTGCGACCCTTCGGGGAAGGACCCACGGGGGACGCCAGCCGCTGGGCGCGGCGCCCCGGGGCGGCCGCAGAGGCGGAGGAGGCGCGGGCCGCCTCGGCAGCGGCAGCACCCGCCGAAGTCCGCCCGCGCGGTCGACCGAGAGGGCCGCGGGGCGGGAGGCGGGCGGGGCACCGCGGGAGGGGGGGGGGGGGGCGGCGGCGGCACTGCGGGGGCCAGGCTGCTGCCAGACCGAGACCAAGGCCGCCAACGGAAGGTGCAGACATCTTCCGGCGACGTGGCGGAGGAGGCCGCCCTGTGGTGGGAGGGCGTGGCGCTCTTGGCCGGAGCGGCACCGATGGGCGGCGCGGTGAGCGCGCGGGAGTGGGAGCTGGGGCAGCGGCATTGGTCCCCCTGCGCTGGGGGTGGGGGAAGCCGAGGCAGGGCCGGGCAAAGCGGCCTTGGGAGCTTGGCGTCGCCAGAGTGCGCGCCGCGCTGGAGCGGCGGCACCGGCCCCCCCTGCACTGGGGGCGAGGGAGGCCAATGCAGGGCCGGGAATAGCAGCACCCCACATGGGGGTTTGGCGGTCCCCCTTGGGACGTGCTTTGACGAGCTCCTGGACAAGCTCGCGCTGCTCGGCGAGCATGAGAGTCTACAAGCCATCGGGCCGATGGTTCTCGAAGCCGCCCGCGGCCGCGGCCACAAGCACAGAGGGGGGAGGGGCTCAGCTCTAGGCGGGAGGCGGGCGGCCCAGGCGGAGAGGCCACGCGGAGGAGCTCGCGCCAGATGTCCAGCAGGCCAGCGAGGGGCTGGGCGGTGGCGAGGCGAGCGAGAACTCGGGGGCCGTGAAAGCGGCGGCCAGGTCGCAACCGCGAGGGCTCCCCGTCGG
>CAUYUJ010019636.1:27500-32062 GCA_963575745.1 Prorocentrum cordatum
GGTGTGTATGTGTGGTGTGTGGTGTGTCCTGTGTGGTGTGTGGTTTATGGTGGGTGGTGGGTGGTGGGTGGTAGTTGGTGTGTGGTGGGTGGTGTGTGGTGGGTGGTGAAAGTCGGTGTGTGGGTGAGTGGGTGTGTGTGTGTGGGGGGGGGGGGTGCGTGCGTGTGTGAATGCGTGTGCGTGCGTGTGTGTGTGTGTGTGGATGTGGGTATGTGGGTGTAGGGGTGTGTGGGTGTGTATGTGCGTATGTGTGTGTGTGTCTGTGTGTGTCTGTGTATGTCTGTGTGTATATGTGTGTGATGTGTGTGTGTGTGTCGTGTGTGTGTTTGTGTTTGTGTTTGTGTGTGGGTTTGTGTTGTGTGTTGTGTGTTGTGCGTGATAGCTGTGTGTGTTGTGTTTATGTGTTATGTGTGTTGTCGTTGTGTGTGAGTGTGCGTGTACGAGTGCGTATGTGTGTCTTTGTGTGTGGTGTGTATGTGTGTTCTTGTGTGGTTGTGTTCGTGTGTTGGTGTGCTCGTGTGGTCGTGTGTTTGTGTGTTCGTGTGTTCGTATGTTCGTATGTTGGTGTGTTCATGTGTTGGTGTGTTCGTGTGTCGGTGTGTTTGTGTTTTGGTGCTTTAGTGTGTTGGTGTGTTGGTATGTCGTGGTGTGGTGGTGCATTTGTGTGTTCGTGTGTTTATGTGTTTTCGTGTTTTTGTGTGTCTTTGTGTGTCTTTGTGTGTTTGCTTGATTATGTGTGTTCGTGTGGTTGTGTGTTTCTGTGTTTGTGTGCTTGTGTGTTCGTGTGCTTGCGTGATTGTGTGCTTGTGTGCTTGTGTGTTTGTGTGTATGTGTTTGTGTGTTTGTGTGTGATTATGTGCTTGTGTGCTTGTGTGTCTGTGTGTGCGTGTGTGCGTGCGTGTTTGCGTGTGTGTGTGTGTGTCTATGTGTGGGTGTGTGTGTGTCGGTGTGTGTGTGTTTGTTTGTCCGTTTGTGTCTGTGTGTGTGCGTACGTCTGTGTGTACGTATGTGCGTACCTCGACGCTGCGTGTGAGGCCCTGACCGCCAAAAAGTGGAGCTCCCTATGGGGCCACGAGGCGTGTGAGGGGTGTACCGACATGGGTGGCGATGTCGCATGCGAACGGTGCCATTGGAACCTTCGGCGGAGCTCCCCAGGGGGCCACGAAACGTGTGAGGGGAGTGCCGAAAGGGGTGGTGGGGACGCACGCGGACCGTGCCACTAAGACCTTGAGTGGAGCTGCCCAGTGGGCCACGAAACGTTCGAGGGGGAGTGCTGAAACAGAGACATGCGGAGGGCGGAGGCAGGGATGGGAGGAGGCAGGGATGGGAGGAGGTGGGAGAGGGAGGAGAAGGAGGAGTGTCGCGGGGCGCTGTCTCCTCAGATCGAGGATCCACCACAGGACCGTTGAAAAAAAGGTCACACACGGCAGCCCGGAGCCTGCCCGGCCTCTCGCGCGTCTGCCCGAGCAGCCAGCCAGAGTTCTGCGCCGCCATGTCCTACAAGGAGGTGGACGGTGTCAAGCCCGGCGTCCTCACCGGCGACGCGGCGTGGGGCATCCTGAAGTACGCGAAGGAGCCGCGCGAGCTTGAGCTAAGAGCGGGAGGATGAGCAGGAGCGGGACTCGCCCTTCTCATCATCGTGAGACTCAGACCTCCTCCTCCTCCTCAAGGTGATCCCTCGGTCGGACACAGATTGCACCACATTGTTTCCACCACTACGATTGCATCACAAAGTTATGCACCACACACACACACACACTGCACCACGTTGTTTGCACCGCGCACGTCATCACATAGCTCGCATCACATAGATTGCCCCACATAGTTCGCACATCCAGAGTGCAGTATCTCACGGTTTGGGGATCTTATTGGCATGCACGTTCTGCCAACGTGATTAATCATCCAACCGTCTTGGATTGTATCGGCCAGGAGGACGAAATAGATGGGGTGGTCGAGGATGGGACAAGGGTCACATGGACTCCCACTGGTCGCCAATCTTACGCACGAGCTGCATGTCCCATCTTGTTGCAGCTTGGGCCCTGCCACGGATCGTCGCCCGGGAAGGACGGTGGGAGGAAGCGAAGGAAGAGGATCGAAGGGAGAAGAAGAAGCAGGAGGAAGAGGGGGAGCAGCAAAAGGATAAGGAAATTTGCCTTTTTTTTGTCTACTATGGTCCTCGAGTCGCCAGGAGTCGAAAGGCATTCCTATGGAAGAGGATCTGAAGTGGATCTCGGCAGCCAGGGGGGGAGCGAAAAGTTGATAAAGCGTTGCGTGTGTACTACCCGTATTGTCTTCTCTTTGTTTGTTTTCTATATATATATATATATATATGTGTCTCTCTCTCTCTCTCGTTTTCTCTCTTTATGTGGTTTCTCTCATTCTCTCTCGCTCTCTTTCTCTCTCTCTCTCTCTCTCTCTCGCGCGCGCTTCATATGTGTATGTATCTCTGTGTATACACAGATCTATATATATATATATATATATATATGTGTGTGTGTGTGCTGTACGTTCTGTTATGTACATGTGTATATGTACATATATATATGCATGTCAGTACCATGCTCCTCTCTACATTCCCTCATACACACTGTTATTGCAGCTGTCTCTGCACTCCTTCCTGTTGCTTCTGTTGATGACTTTCGCTTGTGGCGGCCTCACTATCAGATCTCCGATGCTAAATCCCCAAGCGGGCGGTGCTGCCCTCTATGGTGCAGACCGAGCCAATCCAAAGGGGATATGAATCATAGACTTCTCGGACGCATTCATGTCATGCCCGCTCCACGAGAGCAAGCCACCACACAGCTTGCACCACAGAGGTTGCATCACATAGCTTGCACCACATCGACTGCGTCAAGCAGTTTTCATTATATAGTTTGCACCCCGTAGCTGTCATCTCACCGCCCTAACACACACACACACACACACGACACTCCCCACGAAACGCAACGCACAGTTTGCAAAACATATATATATATATATATATATAGCACCGAGGGTGGAATTGCTTACCGCTTCAGGGGACCCAAGCTGGCAAACATGCTGTTTTTGTTTGCGGCTTCTAGGAAAGATCTCGGCCATCGACACCGCGACGGAAAGGCGGTCCGCAGCCACGCAGGTTCCCCAGCGCACTCGCCGAAGGTTGTGACAACCACCCCCCGGTTCGGCGGCCCGCCATGCCGGCGCCGCTCGTCACTCCGATTCCGAGGCCCGTGCCCTTGCAGGGAGGCGCAGCTGGGGGGCGCTCCAGCTTCCTGGTGCCCGTACTTCGGGATCCGATCCCGTTCCAGCCCCACAGCGAGATGGAGCCGGGAGATGCGCTCATCCAGCACAGGCGCAGCCTCCATTGGGTGCGAGAGGGGTCCGGCAGCACCCCCCCCGCCAGGCCGAGGCGGCAGCGGTGGTTCGAGGAGGAGGAGCCCAGCAGCGAGTCGTTCCAGCGTATGGTCGCAGAGGCCAGGGCTCGGTCGCAGCGCATCCACACTGACACCATGGACACGGATGGGTTCAACAAGTTTGTTGGATGGAAAGTGGCCCAGCCCTTCGTGCGCGACCTGTGCCTCGATTGCGGCATGCACGGTTTCGAAAAGGGCGATAAGGCGGCTCTCACGGCGGAGGCCTCGTCGGCTGCTTTGGAGCTCGAAGGGCGGGCAGACGATTATTGCATCGTTCTAGGCAAAGCTTGGGCGAAGGGATACTTGGAAGTCAAATTCCATGCGGACGGCCAGATCGTAGACGTCAGTGCCGAGCACCTCCGCAAGATCAACAGGAGTGAGGCAATGGCGCTGGAGCATCGGTCGAAACTAAACAGGGCTGGACAAATGGTTGTATCGCGGAGTGCCTCCCTCACAGACTTCCCTCCAGCAAGCGGGCTCTCACGCTGTAGGCATAGCGTTGGATGCGGCTCTCCCGCGGCCCCCAGGCGGCTCTCACGCGGCTCCCACGCGGCTCTCATTCTCAACGGGCTCCCTGTCTGATTGTTGTCAGTGTACTGCATAACTTTCAGACTCTGAATGTGCCATCGGACTTTCAAATTATGTTTTTTTGCTGAGGATCCCTTTGGCAGCGGTGCAGCTGCAGTCTGCTCTGGGGAGCCCCAGGTGTTGTGCCATGTAGCTTACTTTTGTGGTGAAGGCCACCCAGAGGCATCTGCCACGCAGTGCCACTTGCCACTTGGCATCGCTCGGACGTGTGAATTTTGTTCTCGGCGGGGACAATCGAGGAGCATCCTAGATCATCTGGAAAAAAGCACGCACGAAACCGAAAAGAGCACCGGGAATGGACGCCCGAGCGATGTCAAGCCATGGGTCTGCTTCGAGCGATCCCTGCTCCAGAATGCGAGGCGGGATCCCCAAGGAGCACGGGCACATTTTGGGCCTGGCGGCCGCGTTACGCAGTCGTCGGTCGTCGAAGACACGAGGCGGGATCCCCAGGGAGCGCCGGCACGGTTCGGGCCTGGCGGCCGCGGTCGCGGGGCGTGCGAATCGGGTCGGGAGCCTCGCCCTCCGACCTGTCGGGCTGCGAGCAGGGCAGAGAGAGAGAGAGGAGGAGGAGGGGAGGAGGAG
>CAUYUJ010019636.1:32162-39662 GCA_963575745.1 Prorocentrum cordatum
TTGTGTGTGATGGTGTGTGATGGTGTGTGATTGTGTGTGTGATTGTGTGTGTGGTTGTGTGTGTGTGTTTTACCGAGTAACTCGAAGGCGCGTTGCCAGAGCTGGAGTCGGTCGGGCGACGGTGCCCCCCGGTGGTCTCCCGCTGTGTACCCCCTGCCCGCATCCCGAATCCCCTGATTCTGTCCTTCGTTGTTTTGTCCTCATTCTCACTCGCGATCCCCATACTGATCCTTGTCCCAGTACCTTCAGACCTGTACAGTCGGGGCGCTGAGGAAGGAACCCGTTTCGTTGGGGAGGGGCTCGGTGGTCCTTGATTGTTCTGCAGTTCGCCTTTGGCTTTGCTTGGGGTTTCGATGGGAAATCGAAGTTTAACTCATGGGGAAAAGGGGCCTCGTTCCTTATTTAGGGTTCCTTAGGTCAACGCCCCGACTGTATCCCTATCCCTGTCCCGGTCCCCCGCTCGTGACCCCCCGCTCGTGGCACCCCGTCGTGGCTCCCCATTGCAACTGTGCAGAGCTGTTCGGGGGCCTTCTGCCGCAGTGGCGTGATGTTTAAGCCAGCGGAGCATGCGCAGCCTCCAGCTCTGCCAGCCTCTCCCGGGCGGCTGGCAGGGCTCCCGGGCAGCGGCCCGCATGAAGCATGGCAGGGCACGAGGACGTCGCCCGATTGGGGCGCTCCATCGACCTCAACGTGCCACGCTTCCTTCTTCAGGGAGGAGGAAGAGGGGGAGGAGGAGGAGGAGGAGGAGGAGAAGGACGAGGACGAGGAGGAAAAGGAGGAGGAGGAGGAGGAGGGGAGGAGGAGGAGATGGAAGACAATGACGAGGAAGTTGGGATTGCTGCCTGTCTGTCTGGAATCCGCGTCCATTTCGTAATGCACGATATAGGGATTTACAGGCCAGGCGGCTGCGCTTTATAGTCAACGTGCTTACAACTGCAAGGTTGGCCAGATTTTGTTCGGGTCCATCGCAAGTGCCCTATGTTCCAGCGGATATGGCCAAGTCGCTTACAACTGCAAAGTTGGCCAGATTCTGATCGGGCCCATCTCAGGTGCCCTATGGTAGATTCAGAAGATCATGAATCATGATCCTGGCAGGGTGACATGGTAGTAGTAGCCAGATACTGGAGATTCCAGTCGAGCTGGGTGCTTGTTTGAGTTCAACGCACGCCGCTGCAAGCCTATCCAGGCTGCTTCCCTTGCGCCACGTCGAGAGTGAGTGGGTCCCAAGCTCCCCACAATAACATGCCTCCGACAGCAGGGCCGATCTTCAGACAGGAAATTTGAAGAGCGCCAATGTCAAAAGATGGTTTGCTCGTTGACCAGTATGGACCGTCTCCCCTTTCTCCGTCCCTTCTCAGTGCTCCGTCGTTCATCGTTCCTGCTGCACGTGCTCCGCCAGTTGGTGTGACAGCACTTGCACTATGTTTCTTTACAGGCATGTCTGCTTCCGGACGTCGCGAGCAAAAAGCAAAAAGAAAAGATCGGGGTTGATTTTCAGACAGGCGCAGGTGCCCCCGTGCCAGAAGAAGTCCGGAACGCTGGATCAAGCCTATCACAGTTGCAAGGGTGACCAGCTCAGGTCTTCAATGGGAACCATCGCAGGTGCCCCGCAGCATGCTGCCTCCCGGGCAAACGTCGATCATATCCCCGCGCGCGCTGCTGGCAGGGCTTCTAAGCGACAGGCGGCGCAGCATCGGGGGCATCATCCGAACTCTGCTCGTCTGGGTTTGTATTCAGTCGGGCACGTCCCTCTACAGGAAGAAAATTCAAAAATAGTTAAAAGACAGTCGGGGGACGGTGTTTTCAGTATGTTGGGTCATTTTCTGGTATTGTTTGACTATTTAAACTTTTCTTCCAAAATCTGCCTGTAGGGGCACAGGCCCGACTGAAGGTTTGTATAAGCGACGCCTACGGCGAATCAACGCCGCTCTCTGCCTTTTGGAAACGCCCCTGCGGCCAAACGTTGGGCCGAAGCCTGGCAAAACTGTTGGACTGTGTGTTCCCCCGGCCGCTGTGGAGCCCCTTGGGGGAAGACTGTAGAGCAGAGGACAGAGGAGAAGGAGGAGGAGGAGGAGGAGGGGGGGGGAGGAGGACGAGGAGGAGGAGAAGGAGGAGGAGGAGGAGGAGGATCGGATCGGATCGGATTGCCTGTGCGGGCATGCGCCCGGGCCCTTCAAAGGCGAGGCGGGTGAGGCCATGGCCTCGCATGAGAGGCAGCGCGCGTCGGAGGTTTGCTCAGGATAATGCGTACCTCACATGTTGATGTTCCAATTGTTCCCACCCCTCTATTGTAATCCGATGTAGTGACGTAGTTTCGTTGAGGTCGTAGTGTGTGTGTGGCATGAACCTGTCGGAGAATCCCATGGATGTCATCGTCCTTTCTGTAACCGCGAAGCCCAAGCCAAACACGAACGAGTTGGATGCCTCGGAGTTCCAATCCTGTCACATCCTTCAGATACCACTCAGGGCGCTGATACACGCGCAGCCGAAGGCACATAAGCTGGAGGTCGATTGGCGGTGGAAGCGGGAAGTCGGAGGTTAGAAATTCGAGGTTGGGATGTTGTGCTGGTGGAGGGTGGAGGTCGATTGGTGGAGGTAGAAGTCGAGAGTCGGATGCTAAAGGTTGGTTGTTGGAATGCTGATTTGGTGGGCGTCGTAAGTCGATAAATAGAGGTGGGAGTGGAGAGTCGGATGCTAGATGCTGGAGGTCGGAATGCGGGGCTGTTGGACGCTGGAGGTCGATAGGTGGAGGTGGATCGCAAGTCGGATGCTAGACGTTTGTGGTCGGAATGCTGAGCTGGTGGACGCTGGAGGTCGATTGGTCGAGCTTGGAGTGGAGAGTCGGATGCTGGAGGTTGGAGGTTGGAGGTCTTAATGTTGCCATTTGGTGACGAGCTGTCTCATTATGTACTCAAGGAGCGAATTGAAGAGCAGTGAGCTGAGCGGGTCACCCTGTTTCGTGCCTCTCAGCAGATGACATGGGCGGCTGGCTGAGTCTGTTTCTACTGTCACTGTTTGCTCAGAGTAGAGCCGCTTTAACAGGTGGATGTAGTCTGCTGTGATGCCCTGGCTTTCAAGTGCCGCCCAGAGACTTTCGTACTCCAGTGCTTTCTTGAAGTCGAATGCTGCGATCCAAAGGGGCTGGTTCCACTCGCGTGCTCTTTCCCGGAGAATGTGGAACGTGAAGAAATGATCTTGCGTGGATCGCCCAGGGCGGCAGCCTGCCTTGTCAGGAGGTTGCTGGTTGTCTAACTGCGGCTGCAGTCTGATGTACAGAAGTTTGCTGAAGAGCTTGTATAATGTGGGTATGCTGCAAATTGGTCGGTGGTTCTTAGGTTGTGTAAGGTCGCCTGTTTTGGGAATGACTGTGATGACCGTCTGTTGCCAACTTTGTGGGGTTGGTGCATCTGGTCGGAGAGTGGTGTTGTAGAGCAACAGGACAGCTTGCTTCAGTTCCGGCGGCGCATTTTTCAACATTTCCGCCCTGATTCCGTTCTGGTCTGGTGCTTTGCCACGCTTGAGGGTGGATAGTGCTTTGTCTAGTTCTTGCGGTGTAAACTGTGGTATGGTGTCGCCGTGGTGGTCCAGTGACGCGGCTGGTCGAGTGGAGTGGTACAGCTGCTCGTGGAAGTCCGCGAAGACGTTTGCAATGGACCCTCTGCCTGTTTGCATGTTTCCATCTGCGCCACGCATTCCTGTCATGAGTGTGCGCCTCCGTCTCGATTTGACCGCAGTGATTCGTTTCGGCCCTTGGCATTCGCCCAAGATTTTACCAATATGTGCTCGTCTTGTAGCCCGTTTGTTGCGTCGGATCTCTTGTCGGATTTGCGTGTTGGTGTGCTGTCGCGCGTGCGTGTCATGGTTGGGTGTACTTCGTCTTGTCTGTATGAGTTCTTACAGGTGCGTCTGGGTCTGGGGGTGTGGTTGCAGTCGGTTGGGTGCTTTTTTGCTCGCCGATGCTGCGTCCACTATTGTTTTTTGGATATGCTCGTTGAGCTCCTCTGGATGTCGCGGTAGGTCTGCAGGAGGAGGAGAGGGAGGGGGAGGAAGAAGACGAGGCCTTTTGAGGCCCTCTTGTAGACTCCTGGGTGCTTCCTGGGGACCGGGAACCTCTTGGGGGCCACCTGGGTTCTCCCGGAGCATTTTGGGAGCCTCTTGGGGGCCTCCGGGGGCCTTTATGGGACCTTTGGACCTTCGAAGGCAGTCTTGGGGCCCGCTGTGGGGCCGTCTTGGAGGCTCTTGGGCCGTGTTGCGGCCCTCTTGGGCCGTCTTGCAGGCCTCTTGGGGCGATCTTGGGGGTCTCTTGGACCCGTCTTGGAGCGTCGGGTGCCCGAAAAGGCGAGAACGCTAAAATCATTGAAAAACCGTTGAGGACGCTAAGTCGAATCACCAAGACGCTCCTAAACCCTGGTCGCGCGATCTCGCGCCCTCACACAGTTCGAGCGGCGCAACAGGCTTTCAAGGAGGCCCCGAGACGGCCTGAGACGACCGCGAAATTACCCACAAGGCCCCGCAAGACGGGTTCAGATGGCGCTATGAGCCGTTCGATCCTTGTGAGCCCTATGAGGCCCACGATCCCCACGCGCAAGAGGCCCCGAGACGCCTCTCCCCGAAGCCCTTACGACACCTGTACGCCCGACGACCGTGCGAGCCCTTCGAGCCTTGCGAACCCTACGGCCCCTGTCAACGCTGCGAGCCCTCAGAGCCCCATCAGCCTCATCTGCTCTATGACCCCCTACGAGCCCTCTGCAACACGTACGCTCACGACCCCAATGCGCCGTACGACCTTATGCTCCTCACGACCTCATACGCCTTCTAACCCCATACGAGTCCCATCATCCTCGTCAGCTCATGAGCCCTACGACACTTCTCAACCATCTCACCCCTACGACCCCAATGAGCCCGGCGAGCTCTATGAGCCCTACGGTCCAGTGGGCTTTGAGCCCTATGTCGTTCGTGGGCCTCATAAGGCCTAAGAGCCCTATGAGCCCGATCAGCCTCATTGGCCCCGCGGCCCGCGCGACCCCTAAGAGCCTCAACTATGGGCCCTATGAGCCCCGTCGGCCCTATGAGCCCGATGACCCGCTCTGAACCTTATGAACCTCCTAGGCCCGATTAGCACAATCACCCTCAGGAGCCCCATGAACCTCACAAACCCTATGAGCCGACCCGCTCTATGGGGCCCAAGAGCCAGTGGCTTCTGTGAGGCCAAGGACCCTACGAGCCTCCACGCCCACTAAGCTCATCAGCCCGAAGAACCCTCTGAACTCCAGTACGGCTGCGCGCTCTCGGAACCTTATGATCACCAGGAGCCGCGCTGCCCGAAGTACCCCTCTTCCACATTCGCACGCTCCGAGATTTTCGGCCCCAATGGCGGCGGAAAGCCCTTCAGACCTCTGACCCAGAGGAGCCCATGGGTCCTGTCAGCCCTGTGTACTCCATGGGCCCAATTGCCGAAACACACCGCGGTGCTGGCGACAACAGGTCGTGGCGCGCCTCGCTGGCGCCATGCGACCAAGATTGTCAAGGCGAAGCGAAGCTAGCCGGTAAAACTTTGTGTATACATACAGATACACACATACGCATGCATATGCATATGCATATACATAAACAGATGCGCATACGCACACACACACACGCATACACAAACATGTACGGATACATGTGTACATGTACCTAAAAATATACATAAGCATTCAAATTGGCATTGGTATTAACATCGGAGTGCCCACACACAGAGGAGCATGCATGCATCCTTATATCTATACGAATACGTTTACATATACACATAACTATACATATACATGTGCATCTTCATATGCATATACATATACATATACATGTGCCCGTCTATACACTTATCTATAGATACACTGTGTTTACACATAAATGTATGCATAGTCATGCTCCCCACGATTGCCGCCAATTGCATTGATATGCGAGCTATCAATTCAGAATTGTTGCCCGCACCGCTGACATCTCTGCACGTGGATACGCACACCTCTCAGTAATTGACGCCTCTTCCCTCTTCTCGATAACCAAGCACCGCGGCCGTTGGCGGGTAGCAGGGCCTCGGGCGTACCGTTCGGCGGGCGCCTCTTGCGCACTTCTGGGCATGTATGTGCAACGCCTTTCTGCATGCGTGCAAAGAGATTCCACCTCCAGGAGGACGCACTGATCCCGCCGGGCAGGGTTTAAGTCGGGCCTGTCCCTCTACAGGAGGAACATTCAAGAATAGTTCAAAATAGTATGGTGACGATTGTTGTACTATGTTTGAATATGTTTGAATCTGGTTTGGCCATTTTTCTTTCGCACGAAATCCGTCTGTATGGGGGACATGCCCGACCTGAGGGTAAGGCGGCGACACGATGCTGCCATTACCGAGTGGCACTATCATATGTCAAATCGTCAGGTGCACCTCCTGTGGCTCTAGCTCCAGACTGGAGGGGCCACACGGGCGAAGTTCGAGTGGCCTTCCGGTGCCTCCAGCGTGTTCTTTCAAAACTGTGGACGTCTCAAAACTCGGCTACTCCTGGAGAGGGAGGGGGAAGAGCAGGAGGATAATGAGGAGGAGGAGGAGCAGGAGAAGGGGATTGGAGGAGGATGTTCAAATATGTAAGTCAGGGGATGTGTAGAATTTTGTGCTTGGCCTCGGAGGCCTCCCGATTTTTCCTGGGGGGAGGAGGGCTCGGGGGGGCGTGTGGAGACCCCCAGATACGCTTAGTGACTGACCGCCTGGGAGGCAAGGAGAAGGTTATGAGGGGACAGAATAAGGGGGGGAGAGGGAGGAAGGGGGGGGGAAAAGAAAGAGGGGGTGGAGGATGACGAGGAGGTTCGCGAAGGCGCAGCGAGGAGGAGCAGCCTGGAGGGGGGAGAAAGGAGGCAGAGAGAGCAGGAGAACAAGTTCGCCATCCCCGCCTTCAACTGCACCAGCAGCTCCACGGTCAACTCCGTGCTGGAGGCTGGGAAGGAGCCGCGCCGAGGAGGGGGGGAGGGGGGGGCCGGTCAGGGCTTCTCTGCAGCGCCCGCGGGAGAGGAGGGAGGAGGAAGGCGACGCGGAAGAGGCAGGGGAATTACGGCGGCGGCATTGGATTAGGAACGTCTTCCCAGGGCCCAGACCTTGGCGCATTCCTTCTTGTTTCAAGGCGAGGTGGGTGGTCCTCGTTTGGCCGCCCATCGGTCGCGAGACTCTGGGTTCCTTATCGAAGGCATCCTTATTTAAAACCTCCACCGTATAGGGGTGGCCTGCCATTTCCGCGGCCTCGCTGTCGCCAGGAGGCAGGCCATCAGAGAAGCCGCTGGGGGGGGGGGGTCCTGCCCGTGCTTTCTCACGGACTGGGCGAGGTGCCCTTAGTCGGGGGAGGAGGAGGAGGAGGAGGAGGAGGAGGAGGAGGAGGAGGAGGGGAGAGAGAGGGAGGGGGATTAGATGTTCACGCAATCCGGGAACGTCTGGTAGCGCGGGGGGTCCTTTGTGGGGGCATCCAGGGGTCATCCTCCTCC
>CAUYUJ010019636.1:42162-72162 GCA_963575745.1 Prorocentrum cordatum
GTTTGTGATGGTGGTGGTAGTGGGTTGTGGTGGTGGCGGTGGTTTGTGGACGTTTGTTGTGGTGGTGGTGGTGGCGATGGTGGTGGTGGTGTGGTGGTTTGTAGTGGTGGCCGTGGGTTGTGCTGCTGGTAGTGGTTGTGGCGGTGGGGGTGGTGGTGTGGTAGATTGTGGTGGTGGTGGTAGTGGTGGTGGGTTTTTGTGGTGGTGGTGGTGGTGGTGGTGGTGGTGGTGGTGATGGTGAGTTGTGGTGGTGGTTGTGGTGGTGGTGGTGGCTGTGGTAGTGGTGGTGGTTGTGTGGTGGTGGTGGTTGTGATGGTGGGTCTAGGCGGTGGTGGTGGCGGTAGTGGTGGTGGTGGTGGTGGTAGTGGTGGTAATCGTCACTGCGTCCCCGCCGTCGCCGGCGCCAGCGCCGGCGCTGCTGGCCGCCGCCAGCGCCAGCGCTAGCGCGAGGGGGGGGGGTTGAAACCCCCCCCCCCCTGGCGCCCGGGGGGGGGGGGTTGAAACGCCCCTCCCCCCCCCCTGAGCTGCATGTGGTCATCGTCGCTGCGTCCCCGCCGCGGGCACTGCTGGCGGCCGCCAGCGCCGGCGCCGAGGGGGGGGGGTGCGGTTCGGGAGGGGGGGGTTTGGGGGGGAGGGGGGTCCCCCTGGTTTTGATCGACGGCGCCGAGTGTTGGGGGGGTGGGGCCACCCCCCGGTTTGAAACGCGCCGCCGAATGTTCCCAAGGCAAGCGCCCGTGCAACGCGTTCTCTCATTGTGTGTATGTATATATATATATATGTATATATATATATATATACATTTGTGTGTATATATATATGTCTCGTTCCCTCTCTCTCTCTCTCTCTCTCTCTCTATGTCTGTGTATAGCTTTCTCGTCCTCTTTTTTCCCAACCATCCTGTGGTGTTGGGTCCTCGTTTTGAAGAGACGGTGCCCCGCGTTATCCTTCCTTCCTCCCGCTGCCCCCTCCCTCCTCCCATCTTCATCATCATCATCATCATCGTCGTCATCATCACCGTCATCACCATCATCGTCATAATCCTCACGACCATCATCACCACCAACATCGTCATCATCATCATCGTCATCATCATCATCGCTGCAATCATCACCATCACCACCGCACCCATTTCGGCACACCCCTCACACGTTTCGTGACCCCATAGGGAGCTCCACCGAAGGCCCCAGTGCTGCCGCCTGCATGCGTCACGCACACCCAATTCGGCACACCCCTCACACGCTTCGTGGCCCCATAGGGAGCTCCACCGAAGGCCCCAGTGCTGCCGCCCGCATGCGTCACGCACACCTAGTTCGGCACACCCCTCACACGTTTCGTGGCCCTATAGGGAGCTCCACTGAAGGCCCCAGTGCTGCCGCCCGCATGCGTCACGCACACCCAATTCGGCACACCCCTCACACGTTTCGTGGCCCCATAGGGAGCTCCACCGAAGGCCCCAGTGCTGCCGCCCGCATGCGTCACGCACACCCAATTCGGCACACCCCACACGCTTCGTGGCCCCAGCTCCACCGTTCCGTGGCTAGCCGCTCCACCGCCCCAGAAGGCACACCCCTCACACGTTTCGTGGCCCCATAGGGAGCTCCACCGAAGGCCCCAGTGCTGCCGCCCGCATGCGTCCCGCACACCCAATTCGGCACACCCCTCACACGTTTCGTGGCCCCATAGGGAGCTCCACCGAAGGCCCCAGTGCTGCCGCCCGCATGCGTCCCGCACACCCATTTCGGCACACCCCTCACACGTTTCGTGGCCCCATAGGGAGCTCCACCGAAGGCCCCAGTGCTGCCGCCGCATGCGTCCCGCACACCCATTTCGGCACACCCCTCACACGTTTCGTGGCCCCATAGGGAGCTCCACCGAAGGCCCCAGTGCTGCCGTCCCGCATGCGTCCCGCACACCCATTTCGGCACACCCCTCACACGTTTCGTGGCCCCATAGGGAGCTCCACCGAAGGCCCCAGTGCTGCCGCCGCATGCGTCCCGCACACCCATTTCGGCACACCCCTCACACGTTTCGTGGCCCCATAGGGAGCTCCACCGAAGGCCCCAGTGCTGCCGCCCGCATGCGTCACCACACCCAATTCGGCACACCCCTCACACGTTTCGTGGCCCCATAGGGAGCTCCACCGAAGGCCCCAGTGCTGCCGCCCGCATGCGTCACCACACCCAATTCGGCACACCCCTCACACGTTTCGTGGCCCCATAGGGAGCTCCACCGAAGGCCCCAGTTTCGCATGCGTCCGCACACCCAATTCGGCACACCCCTCACACGTTTCGTGGCCCCATAGGGAGCTCCACCGAAGGCCCCAGCTGCGGCGCTTAGCGGCGGCGCTTTCATGCGCATGCGTCACGCACACCCAATTCGGCACACCCCTCACACGCTTCGTGGCCCCATAGGGAGCTCCACCGGAGGCCCCAGTGGCGGCGCCCACATGCGTCACCCATACCCACCCAATTCGGCACACCCCTCACACGCTTCGTGGCCCCATAGGGAGCTCCACCAAAGGCCCCAGTGGCCGCGCTCACGTGCCTCCCCGCCACCCATCCCGGCACGCCCCTCACAGGTATCGTGGCCCCATAGGGAGCTCCACCGAAGGCCCCAGTGGCACCGCCCGCATGCGTCACCCGCACCTAATTCGGCACACCCCTCACACGCTTCGTGGCCCCATAATTCGGGAGCTCCACCGAAGGCCCCAGTGGCGGCGCTCACATGCGTCCCCGCCACACATCCCGGTACACCCCTCACACGCTTCGTGGCCCCATAGGGAGCTCCACCGAAGGCCCCAGTGGAGGCACTTACATGCGTCTCCGCCACCCATCCCGGCACACTCCCCGCATGTTTCGGGGCCCCATAGGGAGCTCCACTGGAGGCCCCAGTGGCGGCCCTCACATGCGTCTCCGCCACCCATGTCGGCACACCCCGCACGTGTTTCATGGCCCCATAGGGAGCTTCACCGAAAGCTCCAGTGGAACCCATCTCGGCACACCCCTCACCCGTTCCGTGGTCCCATGGGGAGTTCCACTGAAGATGAAACCCACAGCTGCGGCATTCACAACTGCATATGGTTGGGTTCTTCGCCAGGCTAATTGTTTTTTCTCTCTCTCTATATATATATACATACATGTACACACCGGTAGATCGATTGTACTCTCATGTGTTGTTTTCCTTGTTTGTTTGTTTTCTCTCTCTCTCTCTCTGAATAGATACATACATATATGTATAGACATATCTATCTATATATATATATATTATATATATATATATATATATATATACATACATACATATACATATCGAAAACGCCTACGGCGAATCACCGCCGCCCCCTGCCTTCTAGAATCGCCCATGTGGCCGAGTGTTGTGGCAAGAGCTCTTCCAAGCTATCGAACCATGTGTTCCCCCAGCCGTTGTGGAAAGCCTTCAGCGAACACGTGGTGGAGAATGGCGGGGAAGATCAGGAGGAGGCGGAGGAGGAGGTGGAGGAGGAGGAGTAGGAGGTGGGGGAGGAGGAGGAGGAGGAGGAGGAGGAGGAGAAGAAGGAGGAAGAGGGGGCATCTAGGGAGCCTCTGGGGACACTCTTGGAGCCGCCTGGTAGCTTCTCATTGGAGGCCTCTTGGGGGCCTCTGGGGCCGTCTTGGGCAATGCCTCTTGAGGCACTCTTGGGCTCGATTGGGCCATCTTGGGACCCTCTTGGAGGCCATGTTGGAGCCTCTTGGGGCCTTTGGGGGACTTCTCGGGGGCCTCTTTGGCCGTCTTCGGGCGTTCCTGGCCCGTCTGACGCCGTCGGGAGCCGTCTTGGGGGCCTCTCTGAAGCGGCATGGGGCCCTCGTGGGGCGCTTCGGGGCCGTCTTGGAGGCCATCTTGGGCATCTTGGAGGCCTCTTGGCCCATCTTGGGGCCCTCTTGGGGCCGTCTTGGGGGCCTCTTGGGCCCTCATGGGGCCATCTTGGAGGCCTCGTGGGCGATCTTGGGGCGATCTTGGGGGCCTCTTGGGCCGTCTTGAGCCGTCGGAATGCCGAGAAGAAGCAAATGCCAAAATCCTTCAGAAACCTCAGGATAAATAAATGATTTTGGCATCTTCGGGCCCTCCTGGAGGACCTCTTGGAGGCATCTTGGGCCGTCTTGGAGGCCTCTGGGGGGCCTCTTGGGCCGTCTTGGACTCTCTTGGGCCGTCTTGGAGGCCGTCTTGGACCATCTTGGGCGAACTTGGAGGCCATCTTGGACCATCTTTGAGGCCATCTTGGACCAGCGTGGCCATCTTGGCGCCATCTTGAGCCATCTTGGAGGATTTGTTTCCGGATTGGGGTTTTTCCGAGTGGCCGGCGGGACGCGCTTGAGCCCCAGGGGGAATTCTTTTGGAAAAGAACCAAAACCAGAAACGATAGGATTTGGCACGCCAGGCACCCCTCTTGCAAGCAACAGGGGGCGGCGGATATGTAACGGCCTCCGGCCCATCCCGCCACCGTGCTTGGATTGTGGGTCTGACTTCTCAGGGATGCTTCTTGGGGTCTCTTCGGAGCGGTCTCGGGGGCTTCTTGGGGGCAGTTTTGTGGCCTATTGGGAGCCTCTCGGGAACCTCGTGGTTGTCCTCTTGGGGCCTCTTGGGGGCCCCTTGGGTCCTCCTGGGAGCCCTTCGGGACCTCCTGGGGACCCCTCGGGGCCGAGGGCTCGAAACGCCCGCCCATCTGGGCCCCCTCTTGGAGCCATCTTTGGGGCCTTTCGGCCCGTCTTGGGCGCCTCTTGGGCCGTCTTGGGGCCTCTTGGGTCGTGTTGGGGTCCTCACTTGGAGGCCTCTTGGGCCGTCTTGGTGCGATCTTGGTGGCTCCTACCAGGGCCGTCTGATAGCGTCAGAAAGCCGAGAAGGCGTGAAAGCCAAACAGTTCCAAAACTTCCGGAAAATCAAATGTTTTGGCCTCTGGGGAGGCCTCTTGGGGCGTCTTGAGGGCCTCTTGGGTTTTTTGGGGGGGCCATCTTGAGCGTCTTGGAGCGATCATTCGGCGATCCGGGGCCCTCTTGGACCTTTTTCGGGGCCTCTTGGAGCCATCTTGGCCCGTTGGGGGGCCCCCTCGGGCCCGAAAAAGTCAACGCGGGGAAGCCCAGGGGGCACGCGCCAAGCCCAAGAAGATCTGTGAATTCTGGGGCCGGGCCCCCTCAACCTTCAGGATCGAGGACTGAGGCTCAGGGAACTGGGCAGAGGACCTGAGGACACGCCTACTCCGTGCCCAGCGGCATGGTATGTACATTGAATTACACGATACATGCATACATACATGCATGCATGCATACAAGCAAACAAACAAACAAACAAACAAACACACATCCATGCTTGCATGCATACACATATACAATCATACATACATACACATACACAAATACGTATACATAGACATATACACACGCAGTGCCTTCTTCATCGGCATAAGCATGTGAACATAATATACTTATACATGTACACATACACAAGCACCTACATATATACATTCTGATACACATACAGGGGCATTCACCTAATTACATGCGAGTATGCATGTGTGCATACATACTACCGACATGCACTCAAACATATACAGACACATGCACACATACATTCCTATTTACATGCATACATACACGTACACATACACATACACATGCACATGCACATGCACATGCACATACGCTCGCATGTACGTAGACATAAACAAACACATACGTATACACATACGCATACGCATACACATACACAAACATGCATGCTTGCATACCTAAATAAATGTGTGGTTACATGTGCGTGGCCATACTTACATAGGTATAGCTGTATGTATATATATATATATATATATATATGTATATATATATAGATGTGGAAATAGACATATGTGTGTACACATGCATTCCCAAAACAGTGCGTGCACTTAGGGGGTATCTATTTCTTGTCTAGAGAACTGAACCGTGTCTTCGGTCTGGAGATTATGTGGCCGCCGTCGCCGCCCACGTCGCCGCCTCGTCGCTGCCCCTCGTCTGGACTGTGTCTTCGGTCTGGCGGCTCTGTGGCCGCCGTCGCCGCCTCATCGCCGCCCGTCGTCTGGGCCGTGTGTTTTGTCTGGTTGCTATGTGGCCGCCGTCGCCGCCCCGCTTCCGCCTTGGATTTCACAACATAGATTCTTTCTCTAAAAAGGAATTAGGATCTACCGCCCGCCCGAGGACGGAATTAGCCGTCCGCCTTTTCGTCTTGCATTTTACGTACGACTGTGCACCATCGTCCATCCGAAATATCTTCTCGTATCATCCCAGCCAAGCCAGTATCGACCCCCCGCGTCATTCTCTGCAACAATTAAATGCGCGCACACCCGTTTATCTAACACCATGTGTGTTCAACAAACTCCCCGCAAAAGTCGCGACGACGGGCACAAGCGCGCGTCGCCGCGCACGCGTCCCGAAATCAGTCAAAAAGTGATTAGGTTTCGTCAGGAGTTCAAAATCCGGTACCCCGAAAAAGTATTTTTAAAAAACACCATGTTGTAGCATCAGTTTTCGAAAAAAAGTCTGCGCGCGCTCTTGCTAATTCGCGAGAACACCATAGGTTTTCAATACTTCCATCGAATTCGAGGGAACGGGTCCTTCGCGCGCACATGGCAAGATCATTTGAACTCCTTTGCGTGCGTGCTGAGGGGGCACGACCCTTGTCAAATAGCATCATGCGTGCCATTTGCGCGCGCCGGCCGCGTGCGCACGCCAAAACGTTCATCACCGACGCGAAGACATCATCATCGTCATCAGCGTGATGAGCATCGGCGCAGTCATTGGCCTTGCCGTCGCCATCGTCACCATCGTCACCATCATCGCTACTAACATCGACGTGTCTGCCGTTGTCGGCGTCGCCATGATACCGCGCCCGCCCAACTCACCGACTCGCACTGAACTGCCCGCACGTCATCGCGGCCTGCGGGACGCCTTCTGAAGTGCCCAGCGGTCAGCGTCACCGCGGTCGCGTCGGTCGCGACTAGCATGCGCCGGCTAGCGCGGCCGCAGAGATGCGCCAGCCAGCGCCAAGCAGCCATCGCAATCGCCGCCGCATGGGTTTTGCAAGCGGGTGGGCGGGTGGGATGATTGCGCGATCATCGGAGGTGGTCACGCGCGAGGAAGTCAAAGCCAATTGCACCGCATAGGTAGCACCAGAAAGACTGTGCCGCATAGATTGCATCACATTGAGTGCACCACATAGCTTGCAAAACACAGTTTGCATCACATAGAGTGCACCACATGGATTGCACAACATAGGCTGCGTCACATAGGGTGCACAACCTATAATGCACCATACAGGCTGCACATATATGATATGGCACTGAGTGCATAACATGAGTTGTCTTTTCTAAGAGGGCATTAGGGTCTACCCCCCCCCCCCCCAGGCTTAACGGTGCACCTTGTTGTTTCAGATTGTTGGTTGCATATGATTACGCCAATTCGTCCATCCTGAGCATGAATTCAGACCTCCCCAAGCAGCTCCGCATCGACCCTCCACCTCATCCCCTGCAAAAAAAAACTTTACGCGCACACCCGTTGATCGAAAATCACAAGTTAGCACGCGAACATGGACGAAGCGCACGCGCACGCGTCGTCACACGCGCATGCCATAACCTTTAAAAATATCAACAAACGTTTCGTAAGGATTTCTTACTCGAGCGCCCCAAGAATACATGAAAAACGATGGGTTTCTCAACGTGAAGTTCCACTGGGGATGCGTAATGTATATTCGACGTTGCCATATTGATAAGTTTGAATGTGAATTCATATCGCCCCAGCCACACCGGCATCGCCCCCCTCACCCCCGCCAAAAAGTTCTGGAGGTTGGAAAGGAATGCGGCATAAAAGGGCGCGCTGCCAATGTTGAAACAGATTATGGTATCTACGATCGCCGCAAGCGCATTGCATTCCGACTTCAACAGCGTTCGTTTTGCGCCGACCTCCTCGAACAACGCTCGAATTCCTGACCCTGAGACTTCCCCGAACGACCGCAGTTCCATGTGAGCAGCAACACAAACATTTGTTTCCGGACACCCGATGACCAAACACCCATTTTCGGAAATTCCGAGTCGCGAAAGGCGCGGTTCCAGATTTTCTGCACGGCCAAAGATGTAGCCCCACAAATTCCAGAAGTTAAACATACATGTTTTCATACAACACACAGTCGTGAAACTTCGAAACGACGTCCTGGAAATTCGGGAATCAAAAAATAAATCATGGAAATTCCAGAATCTCCGGAAACACGTGTCTGGCGACAGAGAGAACAGCCGCTCCGGGCAGGCCAAACGTTTCCGCGGGTCTGCGCGGGCCTCAGAGGGGAGGACCTTTATGCCCGGGGCGCGAGCGCAAACCAGCACCGGACAGCCGCACGCGCGGCCGGGGCAGCTCCCCGCCAACCATCCAGCCATGGACATGCATGGATGCAAACCCACAATGGCAAGCTCACCCAGGAATCAGCTTCTGGCTCACTTCGGCAGGCGCGCGGTCTCGGCGGCCCTGCAGGCCCAGTGGCGGAGGCGGGGCGCGAAGCTGAGGGACCAAGGGTCTGGGCACCCCCTTCGCAGGGCACCACGGGACCGCCAGGGGGAGCCACGGAACCAGGGGCCGCGCCCCACTGGGGCGCTTTGTGGATGGATGACCGCCATGGGGCGGGACGGGCAAGACCTCGCCATGGGCCAGGCCAGGCACCCACATGACCACTAGGACGGAAGGCCGACCAGGATCAGAGGACAGCAGCTCACCTCACGCCATGGCAACGATGGGCCGGCGCTGAAAAGAAACCCGCCGGCACCGCATTACAGGATTGGGCGGAAGTCTCCCACGAAACCCACTCCGTCAGGGGATCAGACACGACCGGGGCGTCTGGCGCGATGCTGCGCCAGTGGTCAGTCATGTCTTGTAGAACAGCAGGGCCAGCATGTGGCAGACGGCCCCTCTCCTTCCCGACTCCGCGGCACGCCTCCTGGACGCCCACATCTCGGGCGGTCGGAGGGCGAAGGTCGACAGCGAGCCCAGACCCACGCGGGATAGGACGGCCGTCTTCATATTGTGACCACACGGTAGCGCCCGCGGGATTGATGGAGAACCGCGCGAAGTCTACCACCAGGTAATCACAGTAGCGGCCTGTCTCCAGGCAAGCGCCTGGCACGCTGCCCTTTCCCAGCCTTCCCTCCTGGACGCAGTGCTGGGCCCCCCGGTCGATCTTCTGGCGTGGGCCCCCAAGGTCTCCAACGCCGAGAGGCCCTGCGACCCGTGGCCGCTGCAGCCCCCCACCTGCATGAGGCGCTTATCTGGAGCCTCCTTGGCGGACCTCACGGGGCCCCCAGTTGAGCCGCAGCTGCCCCTGGGCCAGGCGGCTAAGAGGGGCAGGCACCGCGGCCCCAACGCCAAGGCGGCCACAAACCATCTCGCGACGATTGTGGCCAGAAGCAGGCCCCCCGGAGCCGCCTGGGCCGCCCCCCAGGGCTCACGTGCCCCAGGTGTCGATGGGCACATGCAGGCCACAGCCGGCATGAGCCCCGCCCTCATGACGGCGGCCCCATTCACGGATCAGAATTTTCCCTCGAGAGACTCCTTGCTGTGGCTAGCTGCCCTGATACGAAGATGGGGACTGCCCAAGTGGCCGCGGCGCGCCCTGCTCGCCTCGGCAGTGAACCAGCAAGCCCAGACAGCCACGGGGAAGAACGCGGGGCCGCAGCGCCCCCCGCCGCGCCCCAATGGCACGGGGGGCACAGCGCCCCCACCCCTTTCGCGCATGGCCTGCGACCCAACGATCGACGCCACAGCTGGCGCGGCAGCCAGCTGATGCCCCACGTACGTCGATGATTTGGCCGCACTACTTGACTCGGCCCAGCCCGCCCTCCAGGCTACAGTCATGCTTCCACGGGCCCCCCACGCTGCTAGGTTGCCAGTTGCCTCGCACACCTGCGGGGGCTTCGCTCTCGAGAGCCCCCCATCGCCGTCGCGCCGCTGGACGCGGCCGCCACGACCAATGGACGCGCCCGCATCACGGGGCCACCCCCCGCCCCAACCCGGGCCATTCTCGCGCGCGACCTGGGGCCCGACGTCGCGGGCGGAGCTCTTAGCGCTGGCGGGGCGCTTGCCGCTGCTCGTTTAAAACGGTTTTGGCCTTGGGGGCGGCCAGCGGCTGGCGGCGCAGGGTCACGGGCGCCCCCGCGATCCCCCACCCCGCGCGCCGCCCCGGCGTCGCCCGCCAGGCGCGCCGCAGCGTGGACCGCCTGCATTGTCTCCCCGGCCCCGCGCGGCGCCATCGCCTCGTCGCCCAACATTGAGCGCGACATGGGCGCACACCTGCAGATTGCCATCGGCCTGGCAGGGACAGCCCGGCCTCGCGGGCGCCAGGCCCGCCCCCCAGGCCCGAGGAGGGCCCGATGCCCGACCGTCGCGGCGAGAGCCCCCGCCGCCTTGGCCCGCGCCAGGCAGGACGCCCGGGGCCCCTGCCCAGGCCAGAGGAGGGCCAAAACTCGCTGTGATAAGCTTCGATGGGCGGCCCCCAAGCCATTGTCGCACAGGCAGCCGCACCAACGTTGCTGCGGCCTTCGCACGATCGCTCGCAGCCCAACCTGGGAATCCAAGGCGGCCTCGCCCCAGCCGCGCCCTCTTCTACGCGGCGGCCCAGGCCCAGCAGAACCAGACAGGCTTCGCCGAATGGCGCAGAGGGGTCAGCCAGAGGCGACGGCGGCGCCGAGGACAAGGGCAGCAGTGGCAGATCCTGGTGCATGCAACGTACTTCACAAGACCCCCCCATGTCCTCCGCCCTCTGGCAGACGGGCTACCCGGGAGGGCCAGGTGGAGGAGTGCCGACGACAGGCCCCCCCACAAGTGCAACCAATGCGGGTGCATGGGCGCCGCGGCGTGGCACGCGGCCTCAGACACCTACCCCGGCAGCGCGTGGCATTCGAGACGTTCAGGCCCTCGGGCAGATTGCAGAGCCCAGTGGGCCACCGCTGGACACGCACTGCATACACGGCAGGCTCGCCGCAATCAGCAGCGCCGAGCTACCCAGGGCTGACCCGCTTGAGCGCGCCCCAGACCAGACCCCCAGCCCGCACGGCCGTCGCCCTCTCTGTGGCCCGGGGGAGGCTGGTAGTGGTAGCGAGCACCTTTGGAATCGGTACGTCGCTGCTGCCCCGGCTTGGGGCCTCGCCTGGCCCCCCGATGCCCATCTCTTCCTCGCCGACGTCATCATGGCGCCCAGGCCGCGCCGCGGCGTGCTCGGCCTCCTCTTACATCCAGCGGCTTTCACTCACGCGGCGGCCCTCCTCCACGAGCCACTGGACGCCGACGCCGCGGCGAGCCTCACGCGGGCAGGGATGGCAGTAGATCGTCTTGACCCAGACCAAAATGAGGATTACACCCAAGATCCCCCAGTCTATAATAGAGTTGACCCCCCAGATGCATGGGGCCAGGGCGGAGGCACCCGCCCAGAATGCCCACCCATCGACCCTGGCCAGCACCCCATGGGGCCCGGGAGGCCACGCGGCACCAGCACGGCCGCGCAGGCCCAGGGCGAAATCCGGAGGCTGCCCGTGGCCCAGACAGCCGCCCTCGCCAACTGCGCCCTCCCCCACCTCAGATGGGATCAGAGCTGTGACGGCTGGATGCTTGCAGGGCCAGGATGGCCCCCCACCCCAAGAGTCTCGGATCAGGGCGCAAACGCCAGGTGGGGCACGCGGCGCCGCCGCACCGGTCGGCAGTATTGCCAGACCCTCTGCACCTACGTTGGCCTGGACGCCCTGGCGGAAGTCGCAATAGGAAGGCCCCCCTTGCCCGTTCACGACCGGGCCCGATTGCAGTCGCCGACGGAGGAGCGCGGCCCATCGAACGCCGGGGCGAAGTGGCAGGCGCAGGCGCCACCCTGCGGCGCCACCCACCTGACGGAGGGTCGCCGATGCAGCTCGCCTCATGTGTCGTTGCCATCCCCGGCTCAGACGCAGCCGCGCTGGCTGAAGCCACAGGCTGCCGCGCTGGGCTCAGCACGCTAGCCATCACATCCCCGGACATCAGAGGCGCCCGGGTGGTCGGGGATAACCTTGCCGCCATCCGCCACGGAGCGGGGACCAGGCGCTGCCGACGGCCGCTGATTGAGCGGGCTGGGCACTCATGTGGCAAGCCGTCAGGCGGCGGCTCAACAAAGCCAGCGATCGGCTGGCAACCATGGGCGTCTTCTGGGCGGACCAGTCGAGGCAGTCCAGGGACTTGGCGGCGCGGTCGTGGACTGTCTGGCACGCGCAGGACCCTCCCTCCCACCCACCCATCCCGTCGCTTTTTCCCGGGACGAGACGACCTGGAGAGCCTTGGCGCGCTCGCCGATGCGCTCGAAACATGAGCCAGGCAATCTTCCAGGTGGCACGAGGCTCGGCGCGCTGCCCCCCTTCCTCCTCTCACCCGCCGCCCCCTTTGCCAATCGCCGCGCGGCTGGGCCCCCCTCCTCCATCGGGCGATCGGGATCGCGCCGCCCGTCGAGGCCCTCCCCGCGCCACCCTGCGCAGCTTTTCCACCAGCAAGCGCGGCAGTTAGTCGCACCTGGGTTTACTTGGAAGACTTAACAGCAGACCCACCGCGCAGCAATACCCTCGCAGGCCTAGAGGCCCACGAAGAGGTGGCCCTCGCGGCACCCGCGCCAGCCCGATGGGCCACCACCAGGAACCAGCGGCAAACCGAGGTTTTAGTGCCGCAGGGCTCCCTGAATGCGCTGGTGCTCCTGTGAAAATTGTTGTCGGTGATAGCGCGAGCTCTGCCAGAAATGCGCCCCGGAGGAGGCCCACTTCAAAGGCGATGAGCACAGAAAGCGCGCAGACCAGCAACGGAACGACGGCCCCCAGATCCAGGGAAGCGGGCCCAGGGCGGCAACCTCTGGATTCTCGCAAGAGGCAAGGCCACAGCGGGCGCCCGCGCCCCCAGGACACAGCACCCAGGGTGGACGGTCGTCACCCCGCTGCGGGTCGTAGACAACAACTTGCGGGACGGCTGGGACAACGACAATGCCGACTGGGATGCCGTGCCCAAGTGTTCCCCCCTCTTCAGGGCAGCAGACGACCGCCCCCCCCCCCTGGAATGCGTCGCCGAGGTCGACAGCATGCGGCCAGCCAGTCAGGAGCACGACGACGGAGCGAAGCCATGGTCCTCCTACAAGGCCCCCGACAGAAACGAAGCCCCGGCCAAAACGGAAAGGCCTGGCGCCCAGCCAAGCAGCCAGGACACACGCAGCGCAGCCTCGGCGCAGATTGCGCTAGCCAGGGCGGCCGCGCGCAGCCCGCCACCCTCAGCACGGGGGGGGGTTGAGCAGCCAGCAGGAGCGGCGCCACCCACGCTGACCTGGATGCCGACAGCCCGCCCATCGAAGATGATGGTTTCAGCAGCGACAAGCCAGCACTTGCGGCGACCAAGTTCGCCCAGGAGCTCTCCACGAGCCCCTGGCAGGACATCCATGCCATGCGGGCCCTCGCGCGCGTCGGCCGCGAGCGCACGTCGAAATCCGAGCAATACTTCATCACCGACGCGTGGACACCGTCATCGCCATCGGCGTGATCAGCGTCCGCGCCGTTATTCGCCTGGCCATCGTCATCGTCATCATCGTCACTAGAACCGCTGCAACCACCATTGTGTCCGCCGTTGTCGGCGTCGCCATGATGCCGCGCCCGCCCGAGCGACCGGCTCGCATTGAAGTCTGCGCGGCCTGCGAAACGCCGCGGGGAGTCCCCAGCGGCCAGCACCACCGCGGCCGCGTCGGTCGCGCCAGACTAGTTGGCCGCTGCGCGAGCGAGCCCGCGCGCTTGCGCGGCCGCAGCGATGCGCCAGCCAGCGCCCAGCAGTCATCGCATTCACCGCCGCATGGGTTCTGCAAATCCATCTTGCGGGTGGGCGGGCGGGACGGTTGCGCGAGCAGTGGAGCTTATAACTTCAAGTCTGGCCTGGCGAATTGCACCACATATATTACCAGCTCTAGAAATGAATTACGATAGACCCCCCAGGGATCTCCTCCCCCAGGGATTGTCCGCCCGCCCTGGGGATGTTCAATTTACATAAGGCCCTGCCCCATCGTTGATTTGAGGTATGAGTTCGCACCGTCCCAGCCCAGGCGGCATGGACTCCCCCCGCATATTCCCCAGCGCAAAATAAGATGCGAGCGCTCGTTCATTTAAAAATGTCAATGTTCAAAAACCCTTTGCAACACATGGGACGACGCGCGCACGCGCGCGTCGTCGCTCGCGCATGCCAAAATCCTTCAAAAACCATTCGGTTTCGCAAAGATTTCATTCGAATGTCCCGAGAACAGGTAAAGCACACACGGTTTGGCAACATGACATTTCAAAAAAGATTTGCGCGCGCGCCCTAGCAAATTCCGAAGAAAACCGCCAGTTTTCCACATGTTCAGCTAACACGACAAAACGGGCCCCTCGCGCGCGCATGCCGAAACAATTCGAAAGCCCTCGCGCGCGCGCGTGCTGGGGGGGACGATCCCTGTCGAATCATGTCACGCGGGCCCCTCGCGCGCGTCGGCCGCGCGCGCGTGTCGAAATCCTTGCAAAAGCTTCATCACCGACACGTGGACATCATCATCATCATCATCGGCGTGGTCTGCATCGGCGCCATCATTCGCATTCCCGTCGTAATCGTCATTGTCGTCACTAGCAGCGCTGCAACCAGACATCATCGTGCACGCTGTCGTCGACGTCGCAATCACACCGGGCCCGCCCGAGCCACCGACTCACACTGAAGTGCCCGCGCGTCAGCGCGGCCTGCGGAACGCCGCGGGAAGTCCCCAGCGGCCAGTACCACCGCGGCCGCGTCGGTCGCGCCAGACTGGCTGGCCGCTGCGCGCGCGAGCCCGCGCGCGCCAGCGCGACCGCGGCGATGCGCCAGCCAGCGCCAAGCAGTCATCGCAATCGCCGCCGCATGGCTTTCGCAAGCCAACTGGCGGATGGGCGGGCGGGGCGGCCGCGCAAGTATTGGAGCTGACACGTTCAAGTCCACCGGGGCGAATTGCACCACATAGATTTTCCGTTCTGAAACCAAACAAGAATCAGGATCCCTTCCCCCCGGGATTGTCCGCCCGCCTTGGGAATCTGCTATTCACATATGACCTTGTCCCATCGTTGATCTTGAATATGAATTCGTACCGCCCCAGCCCAAGCGGCGTCGACCCCTCTCCCGTATCCGTTGCACCGAATACGATGCGCGCTCTCGCTATCAAAAGTCATCCGCGTTCAAAAGCCCCTCGCAACAAACGGGGCGATTCGCAAACGCGCGCGCGTCGCCGCGCGCGCATGCCGATGTCTTTCAAACAATCGTTGGTTTTGTAAGGATGTCCCGAAAGCAGATAGAACGCACATGGCTTGGCAACAGGACCGTTCAAAACAGATATGTGCGAGCGCCGTTTTGGAAATCCTGAAGGAAACCACTGGTTATTTCAGAATTTTCATCCGATTCGACCAAACGGGCGGGCTCGGCCGCGCGCGTCGTCATCGGCGTGATGAGCATCGGCGCCGTCATTCGCCTTGCCGTCGTCATCGTCATCGTCGTCATTAGCATCGCTGCAATCATCATTGTGTCCGCCGTCGTCGACGACGCCATGACACCGCGCCCGCCCGAGCCACCGACTCGCACCGAAGTGCCCGCGCGTCAGCACGGCATGCGAGACGCGGTGGGAAGTCCCCAGCGGTCAGCACCACCCCGGCCGCGCCGGTCGCGCCAAACTAGTTGGCCGTTGTTCGCGCGAGTTTGCGCGCGCTAGCGCGGCCGCGGCGATAGGCCAGCCAGCGCCGAGCAGTCATCGCAATCGCCGCCGCATGGGTTTTGCAAACCAACTTGCGGATGGGTGGGTGGGAGGATTGCGCGAGCATTGGAGCTGACATATCCCAGCTTTTCAGCATAGCTTGCACCACGCTGTTCCACATGTGATACACTACACGACATCGGTTGCACAATTTAAATTGTAGCACTTATTGTACTACATAAATTGTTCGACATCGATTGTACCACATAGGTCGACTGCTACAAACACTTTGTCCGGTGTCCACGTTGGATGACAGATCAGGGAAGAAATAGGCGCATGCATGAAAATTGTCCTCGTGTTATCAGATCGGCGCTGGGCCTCCCATGTGTTGATGCCGCCTGTTGCTCCTCGAGCTTCGAGGAGCTCGACCGGCCTGTCATGATCCAGTTCTCGGAGGGTGGTTCCGCCTTCTTCGCGGGCAAGAGCTTGCCCAACGACAAGGGCAAGCTGCAGGCGCCTCCATTCAGCATCGTCGAACCTCATGCTTAACGTATACCCATCCACACTGGGCCATGGTATCTCAATCCACCAGCTCACCTTCCAACGTGGGTGCCAGTTTGGGCAAGGTCACGACTGTGAGGATAGGGATCGGTTAAACGCTGCTCCTCCGCGCGATGAGCCAGCTTCCCCGCGGAGGGCCGCCGTCGTCGTGGAAGAGGAGGGGGAGTCGGAAAGTGGGGAACAGGAGTGGGAGGAGGAGGAGGAGGAAGAAGAAGAAGAAGAGGAGGACAAGGAGGGAGAGGAGGAGAAGGAGGAGGACTAAACTCAGGATGCATGAGCAGTGCTGCGATGCACCCTCCATCCCCTATGCCCCCTCCTCCCGCGTCCCTCGAAGCCTCCCTCTTCGACCTGCAGGAGGCGCTCCCCTTGACCGACCCAGTGCAACCTGGCCTGCCATTTTGAAACCCCTTCCAGGTCGATAGGAGGAGGAGGAGGAGGAGGAGGAGGGGGAGGAGGAGGAGGAGGGGGAGGAGGAGGTGGAGGAGGGGAGGAGGAGGAGGAGGAGGAGGAGGAGGAGGAGGAGGGGGAGGAGGAGGATGTTTACCCCCCTGAACTGGGCGCCCTTACATCCCTCCTCGAAGTCAAGCGCAAGTTTTGCCCGCGGCGCGGCGGCGCCCCAGGACCCCAAGATTTCAGCGTTCGCACCGAATTCGGCGATTGCAAACGCAAGAATCTGACCCCGTGGGCTGCGTTTCGCGCGTCGATCAATATCGAAAGTTTGCGTTTGAATTCGAGGAGGGTTGCACATCCCCGCTCCGAAAGCTTATTGATCTTAAGTACGCAAGACATGTCCGATCTAAGCGGTGAGAAGTCGCCCAGGAGAAATCTTGTGACTGTAATTTCACGCGGGGACAAATCTTGAATGGAGGAAAGGTGGACGAGAGTGAGTTCTCCCTTGTACATTAACAGGGGTAGCGAGTTTATCCCGAAGTGGGTATATCTTGTAAATCTCATACACTAAGGGAAACACTGGAAAGCTCTCCCATCGGTCCAGGCCGACGTGAGCCGTGCTAGGAGTCTACGGGGGGAAGGGGGTCCGCTTGGCGTCGCCGTAGTTGCCATCGCCCAAGATGAATAACTCCCGTGACGGGTGGGATGATGATGTGTTCAATTTCAACTGGCAGGCAAGGGCTACGCCAGCTCTTCTTCAAGGCTCCCAGGCAAGCATCCCCGCAGCGGGCTGTTTGAGCCGGCCAGCGTGTTCCGGCAAGCGTTCTCCGACTCGTTCCCAATACGCGTGCCGTAAGTTTTTCCGCAGTTCTTTCGTAGCTCCTCGGGAGCTCTTGCGAGGCTCTTTTCCCGAGCAAGCAAGCTCCTCAGGCATGCTTGCCAGCGTCCTTGCCAGCGTCTCCCACAGACGTTCCACGCGTTCTGGACGGCGCTGCTATCCGGGGTTCGGATGCTAGAAGTGCGACAGTGGGACCAGTGTTACCCCTTGACAACAGCACCTTCGGCCGCCACCGCGCACGTGCACGTGCCCCGCAGACGACGCAAAGACGGCAGTGACGCCGTGATGCTGGCGATGCGGCTGTGAACTGGGATGCTGGCGCCCCGGTCGAGCGTTGAGCCGAGGGTTCCTCACTCATCCCCGTTCCGAAAAAAAACATTCATTTTGAGTGCGCAAGACATGGCTGGCCAAGGCTGTGAGAAGTCGGCAGGGAGGGCGGGGGCAGTGCATCGAGAGCGTGAGGATCTACATGAAGCCAGCAGCCTTCCCGAGATCTGTGGGCCGCCTGACCCCTGCTCAGCTTTCTTTCGAGAGCATCACGGTGCCAGAGGGCGGGCGCGACCTTAGCGGTCGCCACGCTTCGCAGGGTGCTGTCCCACCCTACGATTAACGGGCGAAGAACGGGATAAAATAAACTTTTTCGCCGTCGGGGACACCTGCCCCAGGGCGGCTGGAAAGTTTATACCCTTCCGGTGGCACCGTAGGGGTATAAACTTTCCAGCCGCCAAGGGGCAGGTGTCCCCGACGACGGAAAAGTTTATTTTATACCGTTCTTCGCTCGCTGGATACGAACGCGGCAGGTGTTCGAAGAAAGCGACCCCTTGGCCAGCTGGGGGTCGCACTCAACGGCGTGCCCGGTGACACCCCTTCCGAGCACCTTGCTCTCGGTCCGAGAGCGCGGCAGCAAGGAATGCTCTGGGGCGGGATCGTCGTCAGATCGTCTCGCCCTCTCCCCTGGCTCGCGTGGCATTATGACGAGTAGCGTGTATATTTTCAAGTTATACATATATATATAATGCTAGGAACACCTTTGGGGGCCCGCGTTGGCTAACATGTTGTTTTTGTTATTTCAAGCGGTGGGGACATTCAGAATGATGAAGCAAATGTGGCCGAGAGTGGGTGAACTCCTTTGTGAAATTACGGTGAGGAACCTCATCCCTAAATGGCTATATGCTATCGAAGACGCCTACGGCGAATCACCCCTGCCCCCTGCCTTTCGGAATCGCCCATGTGGCCGAACGTTGTGGCCATAGCTCTGCCAAGCTATCCGACCATGTGTTCCCCCAGCCGTTGTGGAAACCCTTCGGGGAACTCGCGTGGGAGAAAGAAGAAGCGGAGGAGAGGGAGGACAAATAGAGAGGACGATGAGGAGGAGGAGGAGGAGGAGGAGGAAGAGGAAGAAGAGGAGGCGGAGGAGGCGGAGCAGGAGGACGAGGACGACTCTTGGGGCCTTCTGGGAGCTTCTTGTAGGCCTCTCGGCCCCCTGCCTTTTGGAATCGCCCATCTGGCCGGACATTGTGGCCAGAGCTCTTCCAAGCGGTCCGGCCGTGTATTCCCCCAGCCGTTGTGGAAACGCTTCCCCTCGCGTGGGAGAAAGAAGAAGCGGAGGAGAGGGAGGGCAAACACAAAGGAGGATGAGGAGGGGAAGGAGGACGAGGAGGAGGAGGCGGAGGAGGCGGAGGAGGCTGAGGAGGAGGAGGTGGAAGAGGAGGACGCTTGAGGCCTTCTGGAAGCTTCTGTGGGTCTCTCGGAGGCGTCTTGGAAGCCTTCTTGGGCCTTGGGGGGTTTCTTGGAGGCCTTGTTGGCCGTCTTAGGGCGTTCGCGGCCCGCCTGACGCCGTCGGAAGCCGTCTCGGGAGCCTCGCGGGACCGACTTGGGGCCCTCTTGGAGCAGTTCAGGGCCGTTTGGGGGGCCACCACGGGGGTCTTCGAGGCCTCTTGGGCCGTCTTGGGGCCCTCTGGGGGCTGTGGCAGGCCAACAGGCGGCGGCGGCGGGTCGAGCGGCCCTCGGCCCATCCCGCCACCGTGCCCCGGTTGCGGGTTCAGGGTTCTCGGGGATGGTTCTGCGGGTCTCTTCGCAGCCCTCTCGGGGACCTCTCGGGAGCAGTCTGGGGGCCTCTTGGGAGTCTCCTGGGAGTGTCTGTGGGCCTGGTGGCGCCTCTCGGGGGCTTCTCTCCGGGGCATCTTAGAGGGCCTCCTGCAGCCTCCTGGGGGGGGGGCCCTCGGGGTCGAGGTCTCGAAATGTCCGCTCGGGCTCCCCATCTGGGACCCCCTCTTGGGGCCGTCTTGGGGCCGACTTTGGGCCGTCTTGGGGCCATCTTGGGCCGACATGGGGCCTTCTTGGGGGCCTCTGGGGCCGTCTTGGGGCGATCTTGGGGGCCTCGTGGGCTGTCGTGGGGCGGTGGGGAGCCGAAAAGGCGAAAACGCCAACATGTGTTTAAAACAACCAAGGGAAATCAATGATTTGTGCCTCGTGGGGCCCTCTCGGGAGGCCACTTCGAGGCTTATCTGGGGGTCTTGGAAGCCTCAGGATCCGTCTTGGGGCCATCTTGGGCGTCTTGGGTCGATCACTGGCCTTCTCGGGACTCTCGTGGCTCGTCTTGAGTGCCTTCAGGCCCTCTTGGTCCGTCTTGAGGTCCTCTTGGGTCCGAACAAGTCACTCGACAAGCCGCGACGGGGCCCAGGGGATACGCGGGAAGCTCCAGGAGAATTCGCACTTTGGGGTCCGGGTCCCTCAAAGACTCCCCAGGAATGAGGATTGAGGTTTAGAGGATTGGGCCCAGGACCTGAGGACACGCCCACTCCATGCCCAGCGGCACGGTGGCGGATGAATTCTACACCATGGAGAACTTTAGAAAGCGCTCCCGCCCGCTGAGGCCGAAGGGAGTCGTGTTAGGGGTCTACGGCGAGAAGGGGGCCCGATTGGTGTCACCGTGGCCGTCATTGCCCAAAATGAAGAGCTTCGATAACAAGAACGCATGGTTGCCCGTCAGCCAGGCCCTGGGGCAGTCATTACACTGCTCGTGGGGTGAAAAACCGGCCCAGGAGAAAGGGTCGGGACGTCGGGTTTCGGGGGGGCCATGGATTGAAAAGTATAGCCGTCAGAGGTCCGACATTTGAGATTCGCGTGTTGCTGCACGTTGTTATGTTTTGTTGTAGGCCTGCAGGATGCTCCTCGTCGTCGCGGCAGGATTCCTCTCGAGATGAGAAGCAGGTGTATCCTCTGGTGAGGCATGGGGATCGATAGAAGGACGCCTTTGTCGTCGTTGTTGTTGTCATGGTCGTCAGTGTCGTCAGCGTCGTCGTCATCGTTGTGCTCGTCATACTTGCCAGGTACTAAGGTTTTTGACCGTCGGCTGACAAGAATCAGAAGGCGCCGCATGCCGCCGATGACCGGTCCAAGACGCAAACGTGACCCCATCTGCCATCTTGAAGCCCTCGTGAAATCTTTGGGGATGCTGCAGCCGAAGCAAGAGCGACTGCGTTGGATAAGGGTGTGCAGGGTCACTCGGCCTCAACGTGCAAACGAGCACACTGAATCAACACAGCATTGCGGGTATGACGACGATGACGCCGATAATGAAGAAGCCGACTGCGACGATCACACGGAGTGAATAGGGCGTAAGTCGGGCCAGAATGGTGCGATGTCCCATCCCATGTTTTGTGGGGCGGGGCTATTATCACCCTGCTTAATATATATATATATATATATATATATATATATATATATATATATATATATATATCGGAGTAGGGCCCCGGGGCGGTGCCTGTCATCTCCATGGGGTGTGCAGGGCGCCCCCGGGAGCGTCCGAAGCGTCCCGGAGGGCCCCTGGGACCGCCAGGAACAGTTCGAGACCGCCCAAGACGGCCCGCGAGCGCTCCAAGACGCGCATAGATAGCCTCAGGAATGGCCAGGAAGGCCCGAAGACGTTCCAAGAGAGCTCCATGAGGCCCCGAAGGCATCCCAAGAGGCCTCCCAAGAGAGCCCCGACAAGCCAAAATCGTTGAGTTGTATCGTTTTTGTTCCTAGGTTTTTGGCCTTCTCGCTTTTTCGGGGTTCCGACGCTCCAAGGCCGTCCAAGAGTCTCCCAAAACCGCTCCAAGACGGCCGAAGAGGCCCCCAAGACCGCCCCAAGACGGCCCAAGAGACCCCCAAAATCGTCCCAAGACGGCCCAGGAGAGCCCCAAGATGGCCCAGGAGCCGCCCAAGACGGTTCCAGGAGTGCCCCGACAGGGCTTCAAGACTGCCTAAGCGAGCCCAGCGGTCCCCAAGAGGGCCCCGCGAGGCCCCAAGAGGCCCCAAAGAGGCCCCCAAGAGCCTCCCCGAAGGCCCCCAGAAGCCCCCAAGAGGCCCAAAAATGGCCCTCAGCGCGCCCCAAGACGCCTCCAGGAGAGCCCCACAGGCCTCCGAGAGGCCCCCAAGAGGCCCACTGGAGGCCCTCAGAAGGTCGTCCCCGTCATGTTCCCGGAAGGCGGCCCGGGAGCATGATTGAGAGCCCAACAGGCCTCCGAGAGGCCCCCAAGAGGCCCATTGGAGGCCCTCAGAAGGTCGTCCCCATCATGTTCCCGGAAGGCGGTCCGGGAACATGATTCCGCGCCTTGGAGGAGTATTCTGCGCTTTCCGAGGCGCCTTCCGAGGCGCCTTGGACGACGTACCTATGTTTATATAGATTGTCCTTCTCCTGTGTACACAGTCCTACATGTCTTACGTAAGGGTCTATATATATAGTATATATACAGGCCTCCGAGAGGCCCCCAAGAGGCCCACTGGAGGCCCTCAGAAGTCGTCCCCATCATGTTCCCAGAAGGCGGTCCGGGAACATGATTCCGCGCCTTGGAGGAGTATTCTGCGCCTGCCGAGGCGCCTTGGACGACATACGATTCATAGTCTTGAACGCTTTCCGGGAACATGATTTCTCACCGTTTCGGAACGCTTTCCTACTGCTGCGGTGCTCTGGGCGGAAGGGACGGGGGTCCAGGAACATGATCGGGAGGTTAGGGAACGAGGGTTTGGAGAGGAGCAGTAGGACAGACGGACGGGGCCCGGGGGCGGGGGTGGGGTGGTGCCACGGGTTGGCATGGCCGCCCCGGGCGTCTTGTGGGGTCCACGAACCCGCCCAAGACGGCCCATGAGGCCCCAAAGACAGCCCAAGAGGCCCACAAGACAGCTTCAGCGAGGCCCAAGAGGGCCCCAAGACGCTCAAGAGCGCCCCAACAGGGCCCGAGATGGCTTGAAGATGGCCGAAGAGGGCCCCAAGAGGGTCTTCAAGAGGCAAACACATACATTTTCAGCATAGTCGTTTGCTTGGTCCTCACATTGCCCCAGACGCCCCCGAGCCCCAAGACAGCCCAAGAGAGACCCAAGAGGGCCCACGACGGCCCAAACGGGTCGTCCTGTGAGGCTCACGGAACCCCCCCAAGACGGCCCAAGAGGCCCCAAAGCCGGCCGAGGAGGCCCCCAAGACGGCCTCAGGAAGGCCCAAGAGGGCCTCGTTCGAAATCATGTTCCCGGAAGCCTCCCCGGGAACATGATTTCCGGGTTCCCAGGACGCCCAAGAGGGCCCCAGGACGCCCCCAAAAGGGCCCTAAAAGGACCTTCAAAAAGGCCCGGGTGGCCACAGTTCGTTGATTTGCGTGAGATGTTGTTGGATTTCTTCCGCGCAGAGGACACGGAGAGGGCGAAAGAGGAGGAGGAGGACGAGGAGGAGGAGGAAGAGGAGAAGAAGGAGGAGGCAGGGAGGAGGACTGGAGGGGAGGAGGGGGGGAGAGAGGAGGAGGCTCGAGGGCGATCGACGATCGGCGACGACGACCGGCGACGGTGATTGACGACGACGACGACGATGACGACGACGACGACGACCGATCGACGACGGTCGACGACCGACGACGACGACGATCGACGACGATGACAACAGTCGACGCCGCCGATCGACGATCGACGGCGACGACGACGGCCACGCCGACGGCGGCGACGCTGCCCGCGTGACAGCCCAAGAGGCACACAAGACAGCCTCATCGAGGCCCCAGAGGGCCCCAAGACGTCCAAGAGCGCCCCAAGAGGGCCCGAGATGGCTTGAAGATGGCCGAAGAGGGCCCCAAGAGGGCCTTCAAGAGGCAGAACTTTACCCATTCCTCTTGTAAAACGTACAATTTCAGCATACTCGCTTGCTTCGTCCTCAGAGTGGCCCCCGAGGAGCCCCAAGACGGCCCAAAAGGCCCCAAAGTCGGCCCAGGAGGCCCCCAAGACGGCCTTAGGGAGGCCCAAGAGGGCCTCGTTCGAAATCATGTTCCCGGAAGCTTCTCCGGGAACATGATTTCCGGGTTCCCAGGACGCCCAAGAGGGCCCCAGGACGCCCCCAAAAGGGCCTAAAATGATATTCAAAAATTCCCAGAGGGCCACAGTTCGCTGATTTTCGCGAAATGTTGTTGGATTTCTTCCGCGCGGAGGAGACGGAGAGGGCGAAGGAGGACGAGGAGGAGGAGGAGGAGGAGGAGGAGGAGGAGGAGGAGGAGGAGGAGGGGGAGGCGGAAGAGGAAGAGGAGAAGGACGAGGCGGGGAGGAGGAGTGGAGGGGAGGAGGGGGGGAGAGAAGAGGAGGAGGCTCGAGGGCGATCGACGATCGGAGACGACGACCGGCGACGGTGATTCACGACGACGACGACCACGACCACGACGACGACCGATGACGATCGACGACGATGACAACAGTCGACGCCGCCGATCGATGATCGACGGCGGCGACGACGACGGCCACGCCGACGGCGGCGACGCTGTCCGACAGCCTCAGCGAGGCCCAAGGGGGCCCCAAGACGTCCAAGAGCGCCTCAAGAGGGCCCGAGATGGTTTGAAGCTGGCCGAAGAGGGCCTTCAAGAGGCAAAAATCGGCCCACTCCCGTTGTACAACGTACGTTTTCAGCATATTTGCTTGCTTGGTCCTCACAGTGCCCCAGACGCCCCCGAGCCCCAAGACAGCCCAAGAGAGACCCAAGAGGGCCCAAGACGGCCCAAAAGGGTCGTCCTGTGAGGCTCACGGAACCCCCAAGACGGCCCAAGAGGCCCCAAAGTTGGCCCAGGAGGCTCCCAACACGGCCTCAGGGAGGCCCAAGAGGGCCTCTTTCGAAATCATGTTCCCAGAAGCCTCTCCGGGAACATGATTTCCTGGTTCCCACGACGCCCAAGAGGGCCCTAAGACGGCCCCAAAAGGCCCTAAATGGACGTTCAAAAAGGCCCGGAGGGCCATAGTTCGTTGATTTGCGCGAGATGTTGTTGGATTTCTTCCGCGCGGAGGAGACGGAGAGGGCGAAGGAGGAGGAGGAGGAGGAGGAGGAGGAAGAGGAGGAAAGGAGGAGGAGGCGGGGAGGAGGAGTGGAGGGGAGGAGGGGGGGAGAGAGGAGGAGGCTCGAGGGCGATCGACGATCGGCGACGACGACCGGCGACGGTGATTGACGACGACGACGACGACGACGACGACGGTCGACGACCGACGACGACGACGACAGACGACGATGACAAAGTCGACGCCGCCGATCGACGATCGACGGCGACGACGACGACGACGGCCACGCCGACGGCGGCGACGCTGTCCGCGTGCGCAGAGCCACCCTGGACCCAGTCTTTGCTGCATCGTTCGAAATCCTGTCCCCGGAAGCGTCTCCGGGAACATGATTTCAGGAGGAGGAGGAGTAGGAAGAGGAAGAGGAGGCAGATTAGGTGGAGGAGGAAAGGAGGAAGAGGAGGAGGAGGAGGAGAGGAGGAGGAGTGGGCGGGAGGGCTCGGGGCCGATCGACGATCGGCGACGGTGATTGACGATGACGACGGCGACGACCGACGACGACGACGACGACGATGGACGACGATGACAACAGTTAACGCCGCCGACCGGCGAACGGCGACGAGACGACGACGTCTTCACAGTGCCACCCCGAGGAGCCCCAAGACGGCCCAAAAGGGACCCAAGATGACCCATGAGAGCTACAAGCCAGCCCAAGAGAGCCCCAAAAGGCACCCAACCGAGCCACAACGGGGGCAAGCAGAGCTGCCTATGGAGATTCTCGGGAGGCCTCTTCCGCAGCGTCCGAAATCATGTTCCCCGAAGCCTCTTATCGGAACATGATTTCCGGGTCCCCAGGACGTCCAAGGGGGCCCTAAGACGGCCCCGACAAGTCCTAAAAGGACGCCCGAAAAAACCCGGAGGGACACAGTTCGTTGATTTCCGTGTTATGTTGTTGGATTTCTCGCACACGGAGGAGGTGGAGGAGGAGGAGGAGGAAGAGGAAAGGAGGAAGAGGAGATGGACGAGGAGGAGGAGAAGGAGGAGGAGGAGGAGGAAGAGGAGAACGAGGGGGGGAGGAGGGGAGGGGAGAGAGAAGGGGGGCGGGGGGAGGAGGAGGGAAGAGGGATGATGACGATGATGATGATGCTGATGCTGATGATGATGATGATGATGATGATGGGAGGAGGAGGAGGAGGAGGAGGAGGAGGAGGAACAGGAGGAGGGGAGAGGAGGAGGAGAAGGACGAAGAGGAGGAGGAGGGGGCGGAGGAGGAGGAGCAGGAGGAGGGAGGAGGATGTGGAGGAAGAGGAGAAAAGGAGGAGGAAGAAAGAGGGAGGCCTCCCCCGAGTGTTCCCTTTATCCGATGTGGCCCAATGCTTGCGCGGCGTCGCAGTGCCGTTTGGCGAGCCATGTAGTCTGAACAGGAGGAGGAGAAGGAGCAGGAGAAGGAGAGAGAGGAGGGGGAGGAGGAGGAGGAGGAGGAGGAGGAGGACGGGAGGGGGGGGGGGAGGGGGACGAGGAGGAGGAGGAGGCGGAGGAGAGGAGGAGGAAGAGGAGGAGGAGGGAAGGAGGCGGGAGAGGAGGAGAGAGGAAATGATGAATGATGATGGTGAATGAGATGATGATGACGATGAGGAGGAGGAGGAGGAGGAGGAGGAGGAGGAGGAGGAGGAGGAGGGTGGAGGAGGAGGTAGGAGGAGGAAGGAGGAGGAGGAGGAGGAGGGAGGAGAAGGATGAGGAGGAGGGAAAGGAGGAGGAGGGGAGGAAGAGGGGCGGAGGAGGAGGAAGGGGGAAAAGGAGGGGACGATGGGGGGAGGAGGAAGAGTAGGAGGAGAGGAGGAAGAGCAGGGGGAAAGAGGAGGACGAGGAAGAGGTGTCGTTTTCGGCCGCCTCGGGCCGCCTGGGGGCGAGGAGCGCCCAAAAGCTTTTCGAACCACGACCGCGAAACTCGACGAATAACCGAAGTGCATTCAGCCTTCAACCTCCTCGTCCGTTGTTTGGCCGTTGCCCCGGACGAAGCTAGAACCTAAGCGCGCGCGCGCGCGTAGCGTTGGTTCTAATATATATATATATATATATATATATATATATATATGTATAGATATATATGTGCAAACATACATGCATGTATATATATGTATATATATTACATGCATTCATCAATTCGTTCATTCATTCATACATACACATATGCATACATGCATACATACATACATACATACATATACCTACATACATACATACACACATGCATGCATGCATACATGCATACGCATATATATATATACATACATTTATATATATATAGTCATATATATATACTACTCCATGGCAAGAGCCCCTGGGCTCGTAACCGTAGCCGGACCAGAAACCTTTCGCTAAGATTCTACGGGGGGGGTCTCAGCGGATGACACGTTACGGTCGAAACTATCGCACCGCCCGTGTATTCGTCTTCGTGGGGGGAAGGTGAAGCTAGAGGAGGAGGAAGAGGCAGAGGTCGGGGAGCGGGGGCACGAAAAGGAGGACAAGGAGGCGGGGAGGATGAAAGAGGCCGGATGTCTCGGCCAGGCGTTGCTAGAGGCGACGGTGGCCCAAGGTGACATTGGCTTTTCCAGGAAGCCCCATAATGCCTCCACATCAACCCGCACGGCGCCTGGGTGGTCCCAGGGGCAGCAAAACGGCGTGAAAAGTTGTGGGCGCACTGGACCAGGGTCAGTTCTCGCAACCTTGGGAGGAGGAAGGCGGATCGAGGAACAGTCTGGAGGAAGAAGCGGCGACGTGCCACAAGAGGTCGCGGGCCGAAAGGCCGCGAAAGCCAGCGAGGCCGGGTGGCGCAACGGAAACGGCGGCGGCCAAGACGGCAATCCCAAAAGGAGCAGCCAGCGCAGGCCCCCCCGCAAGGGGGGGTCTGGGTCTGGGGTCTGGGGGAGACGGCCTGCAGCAGGGACGATCGTGACGGCCAGGGGCGAAGCGGGGGTACTTGAGCGCAGCGGCAGCCCTGGTCATGCGGGGCCAGGGGCCAGCAGTGCGGGAGGGGAGCACCGAGAGAGAAGGGGGGAGGGCGCCGGAGCCAGCGCTGGCCAGACGGGGCCTGGGAGGAAGCGGGAACGCGCACCGGTGCTCACCGTGTGGCAGAGCTGGCCGCAGCGAAGGTGAGGTCCAGAGTTCGGAGATTCGGGAACACCCCACGTGGGGCTCAGCCAGTCCGTTCACCATCACCGTGACGCACTCGCAGCTTGCACGCGTGGGGGGGGGGCCTGCCCAGCCAGGACAGGAGCCGCGGGAAGGTTCCCAGGGAGGTCAGCCCGACAGGGCCAGCGAGGGGCGACCCAGGGCGGGGGGCGGGGGGCCATGCGACACGGCAGCCCAGGAGGAGAATGGGGGGGGGGTCGTGGAGGGCGGTGGCCGTGACGACTGACAGCGTGGGTCCGTGGGGGTTTGTGTCCTTATTTGGATATGGCGCCAGTACAAAGGAAACGACACCGACGGCCGGAGCAGCGAGCAACACGCACGCATGCAGCGAGCGCGGGCGCCGCCCATTGCCACCGTCGACTCGGGCATTGCGGGCTGGGCTGTCAGGAAGCAGGCCGCTTCCTCGCGACCGGGCCATCGCTGTTTGAGCCGTCGTCTTCCTCGGGAGAGTCACGGGGTGTGGGAAGCGTCTGCGAAAGCGGAGGTGCTCAGATGGGCAAAGAAAAATCTTCGAGCTAAGTTCCGCGGCTGAGTAGACGGTGGCCGAAGGGAAGAAGGTGCCGTGGATGTTGGGCCCACCTCTACGCTGGCCCATCATCCGCAGCCTCCATGCGATCTTGGCCATGCGGGCGGTCGGATCGTTACCCTCGCAGTGGAGCGTGACTTTGTGGGCCAGGAAGCGTTACACCCGGGCATCGCCAGACTCGGCAGCAGAGCCGGAGGCGGAGCCAGGCCTGACAGAAGCGAGGCGTGTGAGGCGGGGCTTCGACGGCGCGCGCGAAGGGCCGCTGTCGTGAGAGCGATCGCCAGGCATGTCGCGGGACCTTGCCGAGGAGGCCTGACCCGCGGGGGGAGGGGGCCCCGGCGGACGGGGCCGCCGCTTTTTTACACACACACACACACACACACACACACACGCACACACACACACACACACACACGCACACACATACACACACACACGCACACACACACACACACACACACACACACGCACACACACGCACACACACACACACACGCACACACACACATGTTTAAGTCGGTGGCGCAGAGGAACCTCAGGCGCGGTCGGCAGGTGGAGGTACCAATTGCGAACGAGCTTCGTCGAACGTGCCGTGATGAAAGAATCCAGCCACGGCCATGCAGATTGTTGGTGGTGGTGAGAAGAAGTAGGCAGCGCAAAGCCAAAGCACAGCTGCCGATCATCCCGCGGAGCGTGGCTCGACGCCAGGAGTTGAAGCGCGAGCAGCAGCCTGGTGCTAATTAACCAGCGGGGCGGGATTACAACTTGCAAAGCTACCAGACCAGCCGACTGGTGGGGCAGCGCAGACGGCAATGGCCAGGCGAGACGATGGAGCGGGTGCTGCCCTAAGAGCCGGCAGCGCAGAGTGATAGCCAGGGCGGAGTGTTAGGCCGACAGGCCGCGGCAGCATCACAACAGCGAGCTCGACGCGAAGGCCGCATAGATTTGGTGGTGACAGAACGCAGCGCACGCAAAAACACGCACTTGCGGGGCCGAAACCAGCCAAATTCGCCATGCCGTCAAATCCTTGGTATATAGCCAAGCCACCAAGAGAGGCCAGTGTCAGTGACACGTCCAGGCTGGCCGAAAACAAGTTGCAATCGAGGCGCCGACCGGAATATGTAGATTGGTAGGGCGCGGTCCGAGCAGCGCGGTAAAGACGCGAGGTGCACTGCACGCACCGGAGTGAAGGTCGCCACCAAATCGACCAAAGACGCCCCGTAGAAGAGGAAAAGTGGAGGAGGAGGAGGAAGAACAAGGGCACAAAGGAGGCGTACCACGCCCGCAAAGACCGCCAGCGCGCACGCAGAAGCGGCTCACCCCCCCGCGGCGGGGACGACCCGGAAGGAGAGGGAGGGGGTGGGAACAGAGCAAGCAGGGGCAGAGGCAGGGAGAGAGCCCTGAGAAACGACGGCGGGGGACCCCACCATGCGGCCGAGCCCACGACCGACCGACGACAGCG